>JAPZPC010000103.1:0-132401 GCA_037952705.1 Haplographium delicatum
GGGATGGGGGGCGGGGGGGCAGAGTGAATGAAAATAGGGTTGGGAAAAAGGGAGGCAGAGGGAAGGATGCATAAAGACAGGCGTTTTTTTTTGGATCTCAAGTCATCCAAGCATACGTTCACTTGTTTATATACATTTCCATTCGCGCGCGTGGAAAGACGCCAGTAAGGGTTTTTAGGATTCGAAGCATTCAGCCCGCTCCGTCTCTCCTCCGTGTCTTGATTGAAAACTCCGGCTGGTTATACTGTATACTCACTCGCAAGGCCTAATTCCAGGATTGGTGGATCTTTCTATTTTCATCTCTTGTTTTTTGACCTTGCGAGTTGCAAAATGTCGAGAATGTAGATATTTCTTCTGTAGCGATTGGGGCACACATGGCATGACAAGCGTGTTGTGAAGAGAAATAAAATAAAATAAATCAAACACATAAACTACATAAGGAGGAGGAGAAAGATAAGACAAAGAAGGCGTCATAGCTATGGAGTTGAAAACTTACTTAGTTGACCATTCCTCCCCTCTCTATACTTAGCTCTCCTGTCCAGCGGGAAAAAGCAGATACGGAGCTACAGTCATAAAACCCCTCAGACTCCTAGATGGTCAACGTAAAAGAAATACAAAACCGATAGACGTACCCGGAGCTAGGAAATTGTGTCAATATCTCAAAGCCATCCTTCCTGGTGAAGCACGTGTCTAAGCACGTGTCGCTAGCATGCGGAATCCATGTTTTGGCCAAGCGTTGCAAATTTGATTTACGAGGTCTTGGGTGCTGGAGCTTATGGCGGTGCTGTTCTTGGCGAAACTTTCAAACTCACTGTTCTGAACCGAGAAGCGCAGGAAGAGGGAAACGCTCGTGTTTGGATGTGAGGTGAGGTGAGGTGAGGCAGAGCTGGGCAGGGATTATTTCAGGTGTGGTTTTTTTTAGAGGGGGGCGATGTTTAAAAATAGGAAATGGGCGGAAATATTTTTAATTCTCGATTTGAGAGGGATGCCAAACAGAGGAAAGAAAGTTGGGCTTGGGGAAAAAGGTTGGAAAAGAGAGAGAATGAGGAAAGGATCGGGAGGGGAGGTATGCTAGAAAAACAAGAAATGGGAATATAAGATAGGGATATTACAGTAGTGTGGTTACGGATAGGGATATTCAGTAGAAGCAGGATAAGCAGGATAGACAGGACAAGATACGGTACGTACAGTTGCGGTAGGGATTTTGCTGTAGATACGGCATATTGAGATCATGGTACTGTACTCTGTAAAGCGTTGTTTTGTAGTGTCGTAGATATGTATATATGAAGATCTTCATATGGGCGATGACTTCATCATATCCTTGTGCGAGACGAAACGACGGAGGAAAAATGATGGAAACGAGAAAAGGGTCGGCTAAGGAAGGCCCGTTTTTAATTGGGTCCCCAGGCGGGCGCCAAGATAAAACCTTATTGGAAAAAGTGGAGCCAGGGGAGAGATTTTGAAAATAGAGGAAGGAGCGATTTGAGAGACGAAACCAACGAGTGGAAGGCACAGCCTAGGCGAAGGCGTGTTTGGAGTTCCAGCATGTTTGGGGCCAGGTGAGGAGGGATGGAAGGGGTTTGAAAAGAGAAGAAGTGGAAGCAGATGCCAAATTGATTGAGTAATTGATAGACTGGATGGAGGCAAATGGAAATGAAAATGAAACCCGGCCAAGAAAAATAGGGGAGGCTGTGCTGCTGCATGCCGTAGTGATGCAGAGCCGGACACCGCGCCATGGCGACATCTCATCGACGAGGTGGTCTCTTTGACGTTTGGCAGGACATGGCGACAGATGATCGTGTGGTCGCTCTTGTCTGTCCTGACCGTATATCGGCCATGGATTGGGTGGTGGTGAGATAGCAGATAGACAGATGTGGGTTTGAGGAGAAGGATCCCTCCCGACGATAGCGTCGTGCCGTTGGCTGTCTGAGGAGGGATCTGTCAAATGCTCGGATGAGCGACGGTTGGGGCATATAGAAACAGCTTGCGTGTCATCATGCATAGTTGAGAGGTTTCGAGCCATGAAGATAATCTATCTTATATACCCTAGTCCATCTGCACTACCCCCATATCCCTCATACCCCCGTCGCTTAGTCTATGCTCTCCTGAAATTAGACCAGCCCCCCCTGGCCCGTCAAAATACTCAATTCGACAAATTCTCAATGAGAATACAACATGACAGAATGACAGCTGTACGGGGTACAACTCCAGCACTGGGATGACCATAGCCATTCCCGGTACTTGTACTTTACGCCTGTTCTGACACTGTCCAGCCCCTACCTACCCACTTTGTATATTTCTTGCGCTGCAATACTACCCGACAGGGGGCCCAGCCCAGAGAGGGAAGCCACCACTGGCCACCGTCCAAAAGCCAAGACCCGACCTGACCAAACCAGTCCGGATCAGACACAAGACCATCATATCCGTTCATTCTCCCTCCCTCTCCTTCTTCTCTCCTCCTCATCAACATCACCATCTTCTTTTTTAATCTCCCTTTTTTGTCGCGTATAATTGGGCACAATCATTCGTTGTTGTGACCCTTTTTTACTCTTTGCTTCCAATATCTCCCCTACTGATTTCTAATTGAAACTTTTCTTCGAAGCCGTCTCTCACTCACTCGAGATCTTCGACGCTCGTTCTAATTTGAGCACCCAATTCCTTCGAATTTATCCTCCGATAACCCTTCTTCGACATCATCTATTGCTATCTCATCCCATCCTATCTCAAAAATATGAAGACCGTTAATACTATCGCGGCCTTGGCTGCTGTCACTTCAGTGTTGGCAGCTCCTCACCCAGATCAACTCAAGAGAGACTCAGGCTTGACCCCAATCACGACCAAGGGCAATGGTACGGCATCCGGTCAAACAGTTCCAAGCCAAAATAACTTACTAACGCGCTCCCAGCTTTCTACTCTGGCACAAACAGATTTTACATTCGTGGTGTCGACTGGCAACCCGGAGGATCGTCCCAGCTTTTGGACCCCTTGTCCGACTCGTCGACCTGCAAGCGTGATATCGCCGAATTCACCAAGCTGGGCTTGAACACCGTTCGTGTATACACTGTCGACAACACCGCAAACCATGATGACTGCATGGCCCAGCTGGCAGCGGCAAACATGTACTTAGTTCTCGATGTCAACACTCCCCTCTACTCCCTCAACCGAGCTACTCCAGCCCCGTCATACAATACGGTCTACCTCCAGAACGTATTTGCAACCATTGATGCGTTTGCCAACTACACCAATACTTTGGCTTTCTTCTCCGGGAACGAAGTTATCAATGATGATACGACCACCTCCGCTGCTCCCTATGTCAAGGCCGTCACGCGTGACATGAGGCAGTATATCGCCAGCCGTGGTTATCGTCAAATTCCTGTAGGATATTCTGCTGCGGATGTCGACTCTAACCGTCTCGAGATGGCGCATTACATGAACTGCGGGTCAGATGATGAGCGTAGTGATTTCTTTGCTTTCAACGACTACTCGTGGTGTGACCCTTCTTCCTTCACAACCTCAGGCTGGGACCAAAAGGTCAAGAACTTCACTGGTTATGGTATTCCCATTTTGTAAGTCTCCTCTCCCTATTACAATTCCTTCGACTGACATGACAGCCTCTCCGAATACGGTTGCAACATCAACACTCGTAAATTTGAAGAAGTTGCTGCTCTCTACAATACTGAGATGACCAGCGTCTACTCAGGCGGTCTCGTCTACGAGTACTCCCAAGAGGCCAGCAACTACGGTCTTGTCCAAATCAACTCTGATGGCACCGTGAGCGAACTTCCTGACTTTACCTCTCTTCAAACCGCGCTCAAAGGCACCCAACCTCCTTCCGGAGACGGCGGTGCTGCCTCTACCAGCAGCGCCTCCACCTGTCCAGGCGCATCTTCTACCTGGAACGTCACAGATGACTCTCTACCCGCCATTCCATCTGGAGCCGCTGCTTTGATGAAGTCTGGCTCTGGAGGTGGCTTCGGTTTGACCGGCAGCGGTTCTCAGAACGCTGGTGGAACTTCCACAGGCACCGCCGCCCCAGGATCCGGATCCGCGAGCGCAACCACCACCTCCACCCCTAAGAAGAACGACGGTAACAGCATGTATAGTCCAATGGACAAGGCTCCTCTCTTCATGGGCTGCTTCGTAGTCTTGCTCACCGCATTCGGCGCCGCTCTGTTGTAGATATCAGATGAAAGTGTACGGTTTTGTACGAATGGTGCTGTATATAGTCGATTGACGACGTTTTGGATTCAGTGCGTGTAATATCGCGGCGGAGATAAAGAGAAGGAAATGGACAGGGATTTTGATTTATATCATGTGCAGGAATACCCCACAGAAATACAGTCGAAATAAAGAGGCAACGCAAGAAAAGGAGAGAGAAACAAGCAAGCAAGGCAAAGCATTTCCCGGTGTTCAATTGTTCCCTTTTTGTTCCGGGTCCCTGTACGTCACGCTGGGGTTTTAGGATTTTTAGGATTTCATGCTATTTTTTGATTGTTATGGTTGTATTTTCTATTCTCAAATATCTATCTTTTTTTTTCTGGAGTAAAAAGAATATTGATTGTAAAAAATTAAAATAAGGGGAACTGCATATTAAAGTGACAAGGTGAGAAGTGAAATTCGAATTTTCAGAAACAAATCAAGCTTAAGAGTTCTAGGTAATACTATTACAATTTTTCTCATCTTAATTTCCTCAGTTTAAGGTAGAAAATAAAATGTTTCATCTGCTTTCTATGTTGCATATTAATCACTGGATCGAATCGAGTCAACTTATTGAAATCTCCCTTTCACGTTAAGTCATGATGCGCGTACATTGTAGGTATGTTGCAATTTTTATATATCGATTATGGTATGATTAAATGTATAAAGTCAGTCAATTGGAAACAGAGTTACAGTTAAGTTGAATAGCCATCCTCCTAATTACTCTAGAGACTTTTTTTCTCCAGCAACTTGGCCATCTTCCAAATTTATTTGTTAGTAGGTAACAGGAAGATAGGCAGGGGAGGGGCAATAGAGTAAAAAACCCAACATTACAATTGAAACATGCGTAGTGGATTACGGAAATGCACCTTTACGACATATTAGATACCCTATTCTCTTGCAAAAAAATACTATTACTATCCATAGGCTATAGCCGTCTAGCTGGCCGTTGCATTCTTTGGCGAAATCGAAATCCGCTTAGTTGAACCTTTAGTTCGCAAATCTATTACTGCTCTGCCTTTTCCTTACTCTTCCTATCGTCTTTTCTCGAACAATTCATACCTCAGTAATCATTATTCTCATTATGGAAAGACTCTATTAAAAACTATATTGGCAAGAAATCTGATATAAAACTGGCACTATGCACATCTGACCTAAACTACTACGAAGATTTTTATTTTAGTTTTATTTTTGATAAGTAGATACTCAGAATAGGCAGAATATTATCTCGTAGTTGAAAAAGCACAAGTTAATTGGTGGAGGTTGTTTAATAATAGACACGTAACACCCACATTTCAGCTGTCATGTCGAGCGCCTCATAATTATACGAAGAAGCGAGGGCTGAATCCGCAAGTAAAGAAGTCAATTCCTAAGAGCACGCCAATTATCAACTACAACGCGTGAACCTGCTAGCTCTGTTTTCATTTACTCTATTACAAACGTATGAACCTGTCAGCTCTACATTGATCTGCTCAGATGGCGACGGTCGACTTGCCCGTGCGCCTGGCACCAGCCGATGCGACGAACACAGATGTCGGCACAATATGGGAAGAGGCAATTCAGCGTTACGAGGAAATCATGAATGTCACGATTAGCTCTATGGCACAAGCCACTAACGTAGATGAGGTCCTCAACGAAACACGCAAGACAGAATCAAAATTTCAAGTCTACCGCCATGATCAGTCCAAGCTGGACAAGCTCAGGACAGTTATAGGCAGGAGTCTGGGTTCCATTGAGAAAGTTGGTAGTATGGTGGCTTCAGCAGCTTCGGCAGTAAGAAAATAACTTAGGTCTGCCAAGACTGACGATAACTTATATTGACATCGTGGCAGTCCTTTCCTCCGAGCACGGTGATATTCACCGCTGTCACTTACCTTATACAGGTAGATTTTTTTATATTCTTATGCTACCGTATATAATCTCTAATATATCTTAGACTGCCAACTCTGTTTCGGCTGATTATGATACTGTTAGTGGATTCTTCGAAGAATTGGATTTATACCTCAACCGACTCAAAATTTTGGAGGGCTCAATTCCTCCTATACCGGAACTGAAAACAATTCTAGCAAAAGTCCTCACTTCAGTGCTAGTGCTCTGCGGCATTTCTGCCAAATATATCCAAACAAAGCGATTTTGTAGGTGTAATTTTACTGCAAACTCCTAGTACAGATTATTTTCGAGCAGCAAAAATCACCAGCGTCTTCCTAAACATAGACTATCTAATCCAGTTAAACTAGTGTTATAATTGTGTCTTACTTAAGTAGACGTATTTCCCATTGTTGTACAGGCGATCTTGGCCATCAAGAGTATTATCGCCAAAACCGAGCTTAAGGTTTTCACTTAGAACTAAGAAGCATAATACTTTTCACACAGTTATAAGCCAGTCTACAGAGCGATTTTGGTCAAATACCATATACCATTTGCCTGAAGATATTCTTCTCTCATATCATGTCTATCTGAATTAAGCAAATATTGGCGATTAATTTTATTATTATTTTAGTGAAAGGCTTCCGAAACCTAGTCAAAGGCAGAGATGACGAACTGAAAAGTGCCTACATCGAATTTCATAAAATGGTTGAGCAAGAAAACGGTGCCATTAGAAATGCAACGCTGGTACGGGTTGAGCAGGGTTTGACTATAGCAAAAAGTACGGAGCAGAACACAGAGACCATCATGAACCGTACAGGTCGCATAGACCAATATATAGAGAGTACGATCGTTTTTTTCATCCTTCATTTCTTATTATTTGATATCTAAATCGGTTTATAGATCAAGTGGATAAGGAGGCAGGCAGAACGACTGCTCTTGAGCGTGAGAATATCTTGAAGTCGCTATCATCACTCAGCTTTCTAGACAAACAAAAAGACGCTTTCGCGAAACAGCAGCAGGGTACCGGGCAATGGCTGTTGGATAGTAAAGAGTTTCAAAGTTGGTTTAATAGTGGACAGTGCTCAATTCTTTGGTGTCCTGGAATCCGTATGTCCATCTCGTGAAAAATCTTCCATCTTGTATCATGGCCTATGTACTAACTTATGGGTAAGCTGGTACTGGGAAAACTGTTTTAACGTGAGAATCCTTTGTCATATGGCTGATGATAGTCTATCGTATAGCCTGGCCCAAACTTGTAGGCTTAAATTTTCCAGGTCTGTTACGGTCAATCATGTTGAGGAAGCTCTTCGTGAAGAAAAAACAGCCGTTGCATATATATATTGCGATTATAAAGATTGGAAGACCAGGTCAGAGCTCGAATTAATATCCAGCTTAATAAAGCAGTTGGCGGAGCAAATCGACACACTGCCTCTAGAAGTGAAGCTATTCCATGATAAGAAGAATCGGAAAACAAAGAACCCAACGAATGAAGAGCGATTTTCAGTTATCAAGTCGATTACTAGCCACTTTGACCAAACCTTTATATTTATTGATGCTCTGGTAATATTCTATCCTTGTCCCCCCTAGCCTAATTCCTAGAATAGCCAAGTGAGCTTACTCTTTACTAGGATGAATGCCCAGAAGAGAATAGAGACAACTTTCTTTGGTATCTTAAGAAGATGGAGCCATTTACTCATATCTTTATCACCTCTCGCCCACATGTCGATCTGGCACCAGAGTTCTGCAATATATCACGAATCGACATTTTAGCAAGCGACTCTGACATAAAGGCATACTTGACATCAGAGATCACTAAGAGTAGTAAATTGGCTAAGCTAATCGCCAGGGACCCAACGCTCAAGGAAGATATTGTTGACGGTATAAGCCAAAAGGCTAAAGGGATGTAAGTCTGCACCAAGCTGTTCCCATTTGAGTTGCCTTAGAGCCCAGTTTGACTGCGAGACAAGGTTTCTGCTTGCGCACCTACAAATCGGTAGTCTCTCTAAACAAAGCCCCAAATCAGTCCGGAAGAGTATAGATATGTTACCCACCGGGATATATGCGACCTACGAAGAAGCTGTCAAGAGGATCCAAGATCAGACTCCAGAGGATATTGAATTGGGGATGAAAGTTCTTGCTTATGTACTGTGCGCCAGGAGACCGTTAAAGATAGAAGAATTACTCCATGCCTTGACTGTGGAACCTGAAGATACCGAATTGGATGAGACGGCCATTTCAGAAATTGAGATCGTACTGAGTGTTTGCGCTGGTCTCGTCATAATCGACAAAGAGAGCAATACAATCAGGCTAGTGCACTACACTCTACAAGAGTACATAGTAGAACATCGTGAGCAGCTTTTTCCAAACGCCGAGATCAAGTTTGCCAGGGTTTGCCTCACTTATCTCTCATTCGATGTGTTCAAAAGTGGACCTTGTGCTAGTGCGCAGTTATTAACTGAGCGCCTACAAGACTATCCTTTTCTAGACTATGCTTCCAATAACTGGGGCCATCATATTAGGGATGACAATCGACAATCTGGACTGATGAACATGGTTTTGAGATACCTCAAGGATGATCAAGGCAGATCTTCTTTCGTGCAGGTCTTGTACATTGAAGCAGTTCGAAATGATGGATGGCACGATCGTTTTCCAAGACTATTTAATACTCTCCATGCTGCTGCGTATTGGGGATTGGATAAAGTTCTCGACGTTATTCTTGAGCCGGCCATTGACATCAACAGCCAAAATAGTTTGGGAGTGACTGCACTTCACCTTGCGGCCAAGGGCGGGTACGAGACGGCGACGCAACTGCTGTTGGAAAAAAGGCCCGAAATTGACGTGAACTCCCAGGATGAAGATGGGCAGACGGCACTTCATTTTGCAGCTGAGGGAGGACATGAAAGTGTAGTAAGACTTCTGCTAGGGAAAAGCCCTGATATCGAAGCGAAGACATATGACGGATGCACAGCGTTGCACCTGGCAGCCGATGGACGGCATGAAATGATAATGCGGCTACTTTTACAGGCTGGTGCTTATGTTCAAGCGATTGATATCGAAGGGCTCACATCTTTGCACCTTACAGCCGGGTTAGGGGACGAGGCAACGACACGGCTGCTCCTGGAGAACGGTGCAGACGTTGAGGCGAAAGAAAATAGGGGGTGTTCACCACTAATTATTGCAGCCTTTTGGGGGAAAGAGGTGACGGTACGGATGCTTCTAGAGGCAGGAGCCGACCTGAAAGTGGTTGATGATGATGAAGGATATACGGCGCTACACTGGGCAATAGAGAAAGAGAATGAGGCAATGGTGCGGCTGCTGTTAGATAATGGCGCTGATATTGAGGCAAGGATTAAATTAGGATTGACAACATTGAGCTTGGCAGCCTCGAAAGGGCACGAGGCAATTACAACACTTCTGCTAGAGAAGGGAGCCAATATAGAAGCGAAGACAGAGGGTGGAAAGACGCCGCTATATGTTGCAGCCGAGAGAGGGCACGAGGCAATTACAAAACTTCTGCTAGAGAAGGGAGCCAATATAAAAGCGAAGACAGAGGGTGGAACCACGCCGCTATACATTGCAGCCTCCTTGGGAAATGAGGAAGTGGTTCAACTGTTGCTAGAAGCGGGGGCTGATATTGAGACAGAGCAGAATGGACATACAGTACTGTGCAAGGCAGCTTGGAATGGGAATGAGACAATAGTAAAGTTGTTGGTAGAGAAGGGAGCCGATATTAAGGGGAAGAATGAGGTTGTAGGGACAGCACTACACTATTCAGCCTACCAGGGCCAAGAGGCAGCAGTGCAGCAGTTGTTAGAAATCGGGGCAGATATTGAGGCTAGGAATGAAGACGGAGACACAGCACTGAAAACGGCAGCCTGGAGAGGGCATGAGGCAGTTGTAAAACTGCTGCTAGAAAGAGGAGCTGATACTGAGGCGCAAGATAAATGGGAACGCACACCACTTTACTCTGCTTCTGCAAGTGGATATAAGGCAATAGTACTACAACTACTAGAGACTGGAGCTGACATTGAAGCGTGCGACAACGATGGGCGCACCTCGCTTTATACCGCAGCCGGCAATGGGCATGAGGCAGTAGTCTTGCTGTTACTAGAGAACGGGGCTAATATTAATGCCAAAAAGGAGGATGGACAAACACCACTTCATTTTGCTACTATGAGTGGACAGAGTGTTATAGTGCGGCATCTGCTCGAGAGAGGGTCTGATATCAACGCGGGCGGCCCCTACCGTACGGCACTGAATCTGGCGGCTAAGTTTGGACGCGAGGAGGTGTTAAAGATACTAATAGAGAAGGGGGCTGATGTTGGGATAAAGGAGCCTATAGGGCAGACAGCACTGCACTGGGCAGCCGGGAATGGACACAAGGGGGTGGTGCAGCTCTTGCTAGAGAAGGAAGCTGACATTAATACGTGCAACAATGATGGAAACACGGCATTGCACCAGGCGGCCGAATATGGGCACGAGGAGGTGGTGAAACTATTAGTTGAAAAGGGGGCTGATATTGAGATAAAGACGTCTAAAGAACAGACGGCACTGCAGCTGGCGGCCGAGAAAGGGCACGAGGCGGTGGTGCAGTTGCTTACTCCGGTGTAAATCTCTATCTACTCTCTAAACAATGATGATTTCCTTATTCATTCAAATTCTCTTTCCTTTCTGGTTTATTAATATCCTGCCCAGTTTCAAAACTCTTATTGATGTGAAAAATTTCTAAGTGACAGCAGAAAAATCCTCGATAGAGGTTACGAACGGCTATTGAGTAGAGGGTTGTAGCTTATTGAAATAAATGTTCCTTATTTCGAAATATTTTTCGATCTTTGCTATTTTCATTTCATAGGTGTATATATGCGTGTACGGAAATTTCCTTTTCTCAGCTATTTTTCATCGCATTCCACCTTTCTTCTCCCCCCTGAATGTTAAGCGAGAGTCGCTAACCCCCCTTTTTCAGCCACTGTGCCTACATACCAACCTTCAACCACCAAACGTAAACCATAAACCATCTATATAGCAATAAAGAAACTTTGCTCGCCCTCCTTCGGCTCGACATGGGCCCTCTTCACGATGGGATCTACGCAGCTAATCCTGATTCTCTCCGGGGTAGCGGGGCTCTGGAGACGAAGCAGACCTTCATCGTGGTCGTCCGGGCGGGCGACGACGCCGTACTGGGCGCGGGCAGCCTTGAGGGCATCGCGGATGGCGAAGAATACTACGCTGCCCATGAACAGCGGGGGCTCACCAACGCCGCGGCTGCGCTGGATGGTTTGGAGGTTCTCCCACTGCACGCCCTTGAGCATCGAGACGTTGAACTCCTGCGGAATATCGCGGAACCCGGGGATCTTGTAGGCACCAGGTCCACGCGTGGCCAGTTGGCCCTTCATCGGGCCTGACCTAAACCACAGGCTCTCTTCCGTCGTGAAGAGCCCAACACCTTGGACAAATGCCCCTTCGATTTGTCCGTAGTCAATCGAAGGGTTTATGCTCCTCCCAATATCCATCTTAATATCGGCGCGGAGACACGTCCAATCTCCTGTTAGTGTATCAACCTCTACTTCCGCTGCCGAGACACCCTGGGTGAAATAGAAGAACATTTGTCCCGTGTTGGCACCCCATGTATAGCCAATGTCGGGAGTTTTGTAAAATCCATTTGCGGACAGGTTGACACGGTCAAAGTAGGCCGCCGAAGCGAGTTCCTTCATGGAAGCATCCGGGCCAAGTTTCTCGCGGTACGGAGCGAGACGAGCGTTTATTTGCTCGCAGGCGTTGAAGATGGCATAGCCGTTGAGGTCGGAGGATGCGGATGCGGCCGTGGAAGAAGTGTTCGCTACTGTGTTGGTGGCTGTTTCGGAGATGAAGACATTTTCGAGAGGGACACGAAGAGCCTCAGCGGCGACCATGGTCATCTTCGTGTGCAGACCTTGTCCCATTTCGGTGCCGCCATGGGCGACAAGCACCGAGCCGTCGTGATATATGTGTACGAGGGCACCGGCTTGGTTGAGGAAGAGAGCTGTAAAGGAAATGCCGAATTTGGTGGGGATGAGAGCCAGGCCGCGCTTTTTCCATTTGTGGGTAGAGTTGAACTTAGTGATCGCCTCTCGTCGTTCTGCATAGGATGATTCTTCTTGTACCTGCTTGTACATTATTGGTACGTGCCAATCCTTTAAACTTTGGTTGAAATGGGTTTCCTCATTCGCTTTGTAGAAATTTATCTCCCGTAGCTTCTCTACCGGGATATCAAGACGATCGGCAATCTCTTCCATATAGCATTCGGCGATGAACATTCCCTGAGGGCCGCCGAAGCCTCGGAAGGCGGTATTCGACATCGTGTTCGTCTTGGCTAACCTACCTCGGACATAGACATTTGGAATGAGATAGCAGCCATCGACATGGGATAACGACCTGTCACAAACTGCAGCACTGAGATCTTGTGTCCAGCCTGCGTTACAGAAGATATCTGCATCGAGAGCCTGGATTTTTCCATCCTTGTTCACTCCCACCTTCCAGTGACCAAGAAATGGGTGCCTTTGACCAGAAGTAATCATATCTTCATCACGGTTTAACATGCACCGAACAGGGCGACCGGTTTTCTTTGCAGCAAGAGCTACAATGCCAGTTAGCTGAACTGACCGAGTCTCTTTGCCACCAAATCCACCGCCGAGTCTCTTGACTCTCGACACCACCTTGTTTGCCGCGACGTTGCAAACTTGTGCAACATATGCTTGTCTGCCAGATATTAGTTAAGATTTTAGGGGCTAGCGGGAAATCTCACGTCTCGGTCGGATTTTGGGTACTGGCAAAGATTTCCATCTCACCATCCTCGGGCTTCGGAACGGCAACGCAGGCTTGAGTTTCTAGATAGAAATGCTCTTGGCCACCCATTCTAGCAACACCTGTAAATACATGATCGGCAGTCTTAAAAGCCTCTTCTACATCACCCTTCTTAATGTAACTGTTGTGACCAAAGAAGCTTTCCTTCTCAATTGCTTCCTCGATAGTGAAGATAGCAGGCAGTTCTTCATAGGCCACCTTCACAGCCCTTGCACCTGCGGTAGCATGCGTCGCACTATCTGCCAGAACCATTCCAATAGGCTGCCCATGTGTAAAAACCTCATCGACTGCTAAAAAGATTTCGTCGCGATTTGGTGCCCCCCAAAGGTTAGCTTCCGGTGAAGGCATGTCCGTGTGGTCTACCCAGTCATAAACTCCCGGAAGATCCAATGCAGGAGAGTGATCTACAGAGATAATTTTGGCGCGTGCTTTCGTTGAGAGAACCAGGCATCCATAGAGCTCGTTCTTCTGAACAGGGATATCATCAGTGTACTGGGCCTCTCCACAAGTTTGCTTCAATGCAGCGACATGAGGATTAGCCTTTCCTAGAATAGTTTGTTGATATGCAATTGTGGAATCGGTGTCTTCCTTGCCTTTAGATATAGCTCTTTCAATTTCGGCGATAACTTCATCGTCAACATCAACGTCTTTAACTTCGAGCTTCGACAAAACTTCTTGATAGAAGCGGTAAAAGAACCCAAGTGCCAAAGACTTTCTATAGGTCGCCATACCTCCAGGCACACTGAATTTTAGATCGAAGTCTTGCTCCAAAGCATTCATTGTACCTTCCAGGGTGGCTGGGTCTGTCAACTTCTTGCCCACAAGATAGCCAGAAGCTGTTTTTGCAGCAATTGTGGTAGGAGCCATTCCACCATACACGAGATTAGCACGTTCCACAATATTAAATTCATTGAGCGAAACCTGAAGAGCGGCATTGACAATAGCAATATCATCATCCTTTCGCTTCGCCTGTTTATATGCTTGAAAGAACTCTCCCTTCTCACTGCACACCGGAATACGAATGCTGGCGATAATAGCGTCAGGAGGTAGAGCTGTCCGCCTATAACCTTTGAAGAATTGTGACATTGGTATCTCTGTTTCCTTCTCTAATGACTTAGCCACTAAAATAGCATTTGCAGCAACAAAGACTGGATTGAGATCAGAAATTGGAGATGCTGTGGCTAGGTTACCCGCAGGAGTTCCGACATTCCGGATCTGACGGCCTGCAAAGTATTTCAGCTGCTTGTGGATTGCGGCAAATACTTGGCCGCGAACTGGCCCGTAGTGTTGGATAGCCTGGAGGGAAATGTTTTCTAAGTCGGTAAGAATAACATTTCCTCCAATCTCAAGGTGATCTTCCTTGAAGGAAAATTGCCGTAACTCTGCAATATCCCCCACATATACCGACGCTGCATACTTCATATCTTTAAATTTCACCTCGATCTGGGTTTCTGTGCTTCCTCCAATGATTTTGGCTGAAGGATAGACGCTCTTGATTTCCAGAAGTTGTTCAATTGTGACTGGACGGTACCATCTTTTCCTCTTATTGCCAAAAGCCAATGGTTTGAAATCAAACTTGGCAAGAGCTGGTGGGAATATAAGCTCAGTGTCTGGGTTGTATTCGATAAACCCAGGTGGGGTGAATCGCTTGATGGGTTGGTCATCTTTGATTCCATTGTCCTTGCAACAACCCCCACTACCCCCATTTTCCATGCAGCATCCACCTCCACCATTAGCCTTAGCCTTGCTACATGAGTTGTCCACGCTGAAAGTCTGCGCGGCATCCAAAATGGGACGGTAGCCAGTACATCGACATAGATTACCGTCAAATGCTTCTTCTACATCATGCTCCGATGGGTTTGAATGATTTCTGAGCAAGGCATAGAGACTCATAGCAATGCCGGGCGTACAGAATCCACATTGACTGCCATTGCCTTTGGATATCCTCTCTTGAACTGGATGAGGTTTCTTTACGTTGCCAATTCCTTCAATTGTGATGACGTGTTTCCCATCTACACTGACTAATGGTGCTAGGCATGCATTCACACTGGCGTGGTATACTTTCTTCGTTGTGGGATTGTAGTGAGATACGACCACTGTGCAAGCTCCACACCCTCCTTCGGCACAGCCCAGCTTCGTGCCGGTGAGGCCAATGCCACGGAGGTATTCCAGAAGAGTGATTTCCGGATCGATTTCATCTAGGACAACGCGTGTGCCGTTGAGGTAGAAACGAAGGGTATCGTCGTAGGTCGTTGTGACAGAGGACAGGGGATTGGTGGCGGCAGCCAGAATGGGCCTTTCTGGAGAGATTGCACTGGGTGCCATGGCGGCAGAGGATTGATTTAATAACTATCTCGAATCTGGGCGTATTCTCGTCTGTTCTCGACGCGTGCTTATGCGGGGAGGCGATATATTGAGCTCGTCTTGGTTACCTACGTCAGTGGTGTATGTTAAAGATATTTCATTCGATTCACATTGCCTTTCAGATAAGGCCGATCGATTGAAGAAAGAAAATAAGAAAAAGAGAGGAGTGAGAAACAAGATCAAAGGAGAATAAGTGTATTCTCGAAGGAGAAGGTTAAAAAGCAACTATGTATTGCCATCACGGCCGGCTGCGTCTTATCTCACTCCGTCTAGTGCTGTCGCTGTGATGGAGCTCTCCGACGTTTGGTTGCCGCCTCTCGCTAATGGCGGGGTTGACAGCCACCACTCTGCAGCCGCCCATTACCAAACCAGGATTTCAATCTCGATCTTGATTTTGATGTTGCAGCTGATCTCGATTTATTTGAAGACGTGAAGACCAACTGAGAACGGTTTTCCTCAGTGTATTATTTTAGAGAGATCAGAGATGGGATAAGATGAAACGAAATGGGCACGAGGGCCTTGGAGCTTCGTTTCACTCTCTAGATGTTCTTGCCCTTCTTGCATCCTTCCAAAACGAGCCAAGGGGAGGGCGGCCAACTCCGATGGCTCACGTGAGCGTGATTTTCAGCCAATGAATATCAAGTCACGTGCCAACCCCTTTTCGCCCCGACCGATTTAGTTTCAACTACAAAGTCCATTCTACACTTTATAGTAGTACATATAAGTGGTAGAATTGCGAGAAGAGGCATTGGCTTGTTTAATTTAATTCCGGGACCCACACATAGGGGAGTCGCAGGATGCAGTAGCAGTAGCAGTATTGAATTGTATAGTCAAGTTTATACGCTCCACCTAAACAAATTTACTTTCCCAAATTAAGTTATAGAAACTTCTTTATCTTAAGTTAAATCTTAAAATCCTTAATTCTATAGATGCGTTTCTTTATGTTATAGCCCCTGCCGATCTAATTATCTGCAGTGAGATTCGCTTTTCCTCATCAGGGCTAGCTACGATAGCATAGCTCGAAACTGTATGTTGGTCCCTTTTCAGCTACGCCGTACACTAGACCTCAGTCGGGTTGGTAGTATTTGTCTACTCGAATCCAATCCCAAAATACGCTGTAAGCTATGTGATTGGCTAGGAGGAATAGGCACGAGGTTTATAGTTCAGCTGGGCCAAATAGAAATGCTTACTTTACCTCCTCTTCATTTGTGCTATACTTCTTTGCCTTTATCACATTGTGCTGCCTTCTTTGCATTTCTCTGTCCTTACTGTAATATTCATCACTTTTCCCATTTCTTGTTCTGAGGTCTCGCGAGGCTCAGACATCTATAGATATTTTTTGTCGCCATGGAAGAAGTTAAACTCACTGCAATTGGCGTTGACATGCCCGTTACGAATATAAATCGAAGAGAATGCAAGCGCGTTGTACCCATGAAACTTCTTTGCCTTGGCCTCGGCCGGACAGGCACAGCATGTATGTATTTATTTTAATATTCCGGGTTCATCCGTCACTAATGTTGGCCAGCCTTGCGCGCTGCTCTATTTCAACTGGGCATCAAGGACGTGTATCATATGCACTCACTGACAAATGAGAACCCTCCGGATATTAAGATGTGGCTGGAGGCGTATGACGCGAAGTTCAGAGGAATTGGAAAGAAATACGGCAAGGAGGAATTCGATAGCCTTCTAGGTCACTGCATGGCAAGTTTATCATGTCTCTATGCCTCCCCCGTGCTAATACGTTCAAGGCCGTAACAGATTTCCCTTGCATCTCCTTTGAGGATGAACTGGTCGCTGCCTATCCAGATGCGAAAATACTTTTAACGGTTCGTGACGATGTGGAAGCTTGGTATACGTCGATGCTCAACACGCAATGGACTGCAAAATTCGTCTTCGGGTATCCATCCAGTATATTTCAGACCGCCGTCCAGAATATCATCCCTCGGCCTTTCTTTTGGAGAGTATTGCAGTCTATTTTCCAACATACGCCTTTGGAGAATTTTCCAACTGAAGGACGACAATGGTACAAGGACCACAATGTTCATATCAAAGAATTAGCACAAGGTAGACCATTTTTGGAGTACAATGTCAAACAAGGTTGGGGGCCCTTATGTAAATTTCTGGAGGTTGAAGAGCCCAACATACCTTTCCCAAGAGTCAATGACACCAAGGCGTGGCTGGACTTCGTCGAAGATACCAAAAAGAAGTCCATAGTAGAGCTCTTAGGAAGGGTGGTTAAATATGTTGGCCCACTTGCTGTAGTAATTTTTGCTTGGAGATTTGTAGGTCCTGATAAGCATGTGTAGATTGGTGCTAGCGTCCCTGATGTCTGAATGATATACCAAGAGTTGTGGAAAGGAACATAGATATTGAAAATTTATTCATCCCGTGTTAGACTCATATCATCATATAGTCTTTGATTGACCTTGTGTTAAACCGAGTCAAGGCTGAGTAAGTAACAAGGAAACCCAATTATATTTTCAATTGGCTACTTTCATGAAATGCCCACAGAAACTTGTCAGCTTTACTTGTTTAAACTCGGCAATTGATGAACATAGAATGGGGCGGGTCAAACGACACAGAGTTACAACTTCTCCATCAAAGCCTGTCGAATAATATATGGCTCGTGATTGAAAACTCCCTGCAGCAACTCGCTTGTTTCCTCTAAGCGAGTTGGTTTACTTAAACACAACCCGAATCCCTTTACTCTCCTCACTTGCCTGAGGAAAGAACATATCGCGCTTCATCTTTACGTCTCTTTCAAAAGTTGTATCGTATAGCTCGATTTCGTAGCGGCGAAAAAGGGTCGCAAGGGTGAGGAGCATTTCTGCTTTTGCTAGGCTGGAGCAGGAGGGTAAGGGTTAGCATATGATGCGAAAGAGATGTTGAGGAAGCAGATTTTGCGATGTGATTTGGCTATGAGAGTGTAGTTGGAAGCTACATACCTTTGGCCAATACATTGTCTTGAGCCTTTTGAGAACGTGACTAGGTATCGTTCGAGTGAGGGGTTATTTGCCCACCGTTCAGGATTGAACACGTGAGAATCTGGGAATATTTCCTCGTTGTGATGAATGATAATGGAACTCATTGACATTGGGGTCTGCTTTTTGTTAGTGGCTATTCTCCGATAGTGTTATTCATGCTCTGAGAGAAAGTAATCGATGAACTCACGCCGGCGGGGATTATCCACTCTCCGAATGCCAGGTCTTCGTTTGGAGCGATGCGGGTGAGGCGAGTGGAGACTCCGTATGACAACCTGCTTTCTTCAGTATTGAGGCAAATTCTCAGGGCATGGGATCTTGTTACCGTAGACCTTCCAACATAACGCCTGTCTATGAGAGATTAGTTAACCGCGTGAGTTAAATATGGTAAAAGCCGTACAAGGTAAGGTAAATGTTCTACAGTTGATAAGTCCCATTGCCCATACTTATCCGGCATGGCTCTTTCCAACTCGGACTTTAACTTCCTTGATACGTTAGAATCATTTAAGATATAGAACATTGTAAGTGTTAATGCGTGAGCCGTGGTTTCAGCTCCTGCCCCAATCACATTCTGTCCCTCTTCGGCTAAGTACTGGATGGTTTTCTCTTGTGGTGGTAAATCACTATTCCATAGCTCGTGGAAAATTGTTCGTGGAAGCCCATCATTCGAGATATCTTCTTTTGTTTCTTTGCCTTCCATGATATCCTGGATCTGGCTTGATATTTTCTGGCATTGTCAGGACAAGGAAATTTTTTTAGAAGATTGGAATAGGTAACGTACTAGGCGCATGTCGAATACAAGGAGCAACCCGGGATTCAATTTACCAACAAGGTCATGAGGTAGAGATTCAAGTAAAGGAAATAACCACGGGAATTGTTTGGTCCATTTTGTCATCTCTGCAGTGCTCTTAATCGTGTTACTCCACAAAGGGGAGAAATCAGGGCTATCAAGATGGTTCCAGCTGCGATTCATGGCATAGCATGTAATAACATCTGTAGATAAACACATGTAAGCTAAGGCCATATTCAACGGCTGGCCAGTTGCCTTAAAATCATCCACTCTTTCACAGAGCTTCTCTATCATGGATGATATGACAGGTCGAAGACGCATGATAGAGGATTTAGAGAAAAAAGGGTTGAGTGCATTTCTTCGCATGCGATGGAGGTTATGAGGCACAGAGCCATAACCAGTATTTCCGGTTCCAAATTGCGCAGTATCGTAGGGATGCTTATCTCGAACTGCAGCACCAGAAAATAGAACGTGATAGAACTCGCCCTTTGGGTCATTGACGTGAAGCTCATAGGGGTTGATCCTGATTATAGAACCTGTATTAACTGAGCATGAGCTATCTCGAAGGATACTGGAGTGATTGTACCGTATTTCTTGTGCCATTCTTGAATTTTGAAAGTAAATTGACCTTTCTGGATAGCTTCAAAGTAAAACTCGTACCATAGAGTTGCAGCAGCGAGTTTAGAACCGGGAAATTTAGACAAGGGACTAATGAAGAGACGATAAAACACAAGAGAGATGAAATATAGCACCAAAATAAAGAGATATAGGGTGAGATATTGCCAATCCATTGATATTAGAGAGAAAGAACTGAGATATTCTTATAGATGAAACTGGAACAGGTTCTCAGCGGAGTGAGAATCAGCATTTGAGTCGGAGTGATTGATGAGGCGCGTAAATATGAACAAACAATTGCTTCTAATATTAGTTACAAAAAACAATTTGTATTGGGCTGTTGAATCGATAGATAAGGAGTTGCAGCGTACCGGACCGAGCATACCAAGCCAAGAAAAGAAAATATTACTGAATATGTTACCGATATTGCCTTTAACGTCTGTGGGGTTATTGATAAATAAGAGTGGGAGCAAACGCTTTCCCCGTATTGAAACATCCAACTATAAGAATATTTGAAGGCATTTTCCCACTCATATATAACAGAGTTTAGGCATTACTCTTACGGTGAGGTCGTTGGAAGAAGGTTGGTGCGGGGAAGAGAGGTTACACAAATCATAGTTTGCCAAGCTCAGCTCTATTGTCTTGAAGATGTGCCACAGTCACTCACCAAATATCCCTTCAAATCCCCATAAGTGCTTCACAAACATCGCGAACAGAGAGTTTAACTTTTCAGCACAGCAAAGATGTCACAACTTGACTTGAACTTCAATGCTCGATTTAGCCACTATTGTTTCTGAACATCAAAGGAAGGGTATAGGAGTTAACCCATACAAGTCCTGCTAAAAAGGAGTGGAGAGATCTGTGTAACTGCACGATGGTGGCGGTTGAAATGTGAGACAAGTTTTGCGCCCCATCAAGGGAGCAGTGGCGCAGGAGCGAATGAGTGAATCCATGCCGAACCATATTTGACGCCACTTGGCTCTAGAAGAAGATCGGGTGAACTGGACTACTATTAACCTCAGAGAAGGAGGGAAAATTCACTGTTTTGTTTGTTTGAATGATGGAAGATTGAGAAAGAAGAAAGGAAGGATGTTCGACACTGTCAGACCTGAAGCTAGACTTCATTTGGCTTAGAATAAACGCCCTTTGAAGTTCTAGTAGCCGGGCCGCCTCTTCACGTGACAGTCGTATTGTTTATCGCAAGGTTACATTCCCATCTCCGCATCCTCGACGTTTTGAGCTTTGCACTTCTCCTTCGAGCTACCGAGTGCTGCATGAAGTGACAAAGCTAACCTAGGACCCTGATGGTGTACAGGATAATACTTCGTACTTCGTACAGACTGTTGGTCCTTCGCAGGGAGAGGGCAGAAATCAATAGTTCGGAGTTCGTCCTCCGCTACCCGTCGTCCAGTGGTCGCGCCAAGTCGATCAGAATTATTGGTACAACGATGGACGCCACAGGGTCCACCCCTCTGATGAGCCTCGCTGAACACACAACGGTATCGACACCGCAACAAGGAAAAAATGACGTTGACGATGGTTTTAGGTAATTTAGCAGTTTTTTGACACACCGAGTACCTTGCGACTTGTCTCTGAAAAGGGAGCCTGGCAGTCAGCCTCGCTGCACGGTACAAGTAGTAGCAATTTTGTTCGGCGCAACCATCTTTTCTGGGGCTCTTCTCGATCTATGCGCTGGTCCTAATTTCTACTCTACCCTAAAACAATTTAGCCGTTCCTTTACTAGTCCACATCTGACTCTTACTACTCTGCTGTACTTTATGGTACTTTGTTTAGTTTGCACGTAATTTTTGGAAGAGGGTATGGTATCAATTCATTATTGCCAGTTCTGTTCAAATTGGGCGGAAGAACGGAACAACCTCCTTCAGAATGGATTTCTTGGACGAGTATCTCGGTGGTCTCGGACATTGCGGAAGCCCAGACCAGCCACAGAAGCTTGATGTCTCACCCTTGACATCTGCGGCTGAAAACAAATGGACCGTTTTTTTCTTCATGGCTCTAGTGGATTAGAAGAGAGAACCCCTGGATCCGAGCTGCGGAGTTACGATGCTGGTCAGTAGCTACCTGGAGTTACATTATGCTCTCTTCGTTCCGCTCCTACGTTTACCTTATTCTTATTTATTCAAATTGTGTTCCCCTCAAACTGTCAACTCTCTTCGGGTTTGGAGCTCTCATTACTTCCACCTGACTAATATATAATTGAATCATGCTTCCACCATTTCGAAAGACTGGTCTTGCAGTCCTCCCTATTCTCGTCCAATTCGCATATGGAGATACTTCTGATTTGAACCCAGGAGGAGCAGGGTGTGTCGACCCATCGGGTTATGAAGCTTGCTATGCTGCCAACGTAAAGCAGTCTACTAGCTGTGTGCAGTTATGTGGCACGAATGGTGGTGCTGAAACTCAAGAATGTATTGTAGGATGCGGTAACTATAATCAAGCTGCGAATATTGGATGTTGGCTGGGCAGCTGTTGGAACGAGGTTCGTTTTTGTCACTGTGCGCTTGCTAGAGAACGGATGAGAACTGAATGAGACGATAGGTCTACTCATGTGCATATCAAGGAACAGTTATTCAGTACCTCGATGGGACTGATCTTCTACAAACCAGCCTCAATTTACCATTCTACCCTGCGCCTCCGAATGCTGCTGGCGCTTGCAGTGAGTAGATTATCTGCATTACTAGGAGTGCGAGAAACTAATAATCATCGAATAGCATGTAACCTTGGTAATGTTTGGGGTAACATAACCGATCTTACAATCTCAACAGCAAATGATTGTCAGAATTACTTTGCGAATCCTTCAAACCTGTTTGACTGTGATTGCTGTCTAGTCTCACATCTTATTTCCAAGTATGATAAACCCTCAACTTTTGAATATTTGACCATCAAGCTTCCTAAGGCTTACCTGTTATCATAGTGTTTATAATATCTGCCCCAATACCAATATCTCAGCTCTGGGGTTCTCCAACTGGCTCTCTACTGAGGTTAAAAGTATCCAGGATGCAGAGACAAGCCTTAGCTTTGATGGACCATTAGGCAACTGCCCAAATCTCGGCGCGACACCGAATGGTTGTGCAGCTTACGGCCTCGACATCGCAGGAACAACTTGGGTAAACCCATTATCAATCCCCTCTGGATTTCCAGGAGCAGCCGCGCCTTCCGATGGGCCAGGATCGATCACAAGCCCCCTTTTCGGAAGTGTCACGACACTTACTCTCTTCCCTGGCTATACGAGTGTCATTTCTGCGGCAGCATATAATGCGAAGAATGCAGGAAACACTGCCGCTCCTGCAGCTACAGGTGCTGCGGCCGGTGGGACTGCTGGTTCCGGAAGTGCTGGAAGTGCGGGAGCCTCTCCGACTGGTTCAGCAAAGAGCGGAGGAAGTTTCGTGGAAGCCCGTGGGTTCTCGGTGTATATGGCCGCCATTGCTGTGTTTTCTGTGCTGCTCATTACCCGAAATTAATACCCTAGACCTCAGAGTCCCATATGGGAGTCCTATATTTGTATATTGATGAAGAACATACACGAATTTCCCTCTTACTAGTTAGTGTCAAGCTGTTTGTAGATAGTATTTATGGCATTTGGTTATTTGTCTAGTAAGTGTTGTGCTAGGATGATAGTAGTTGTGGCTATGTCTCATCGCTCAAGGCCCAAAACAACGGGTTCAAGCTTAGAATACAGTAAACATGAGACTTCACAGCTTTTAATGAGATCGGGATCTTCTACAAATGTTACAAGTACTCAAGTGTGAGAAAACTTTCTAAACCAGGAAAACGTCCACAGCATTTGTTTCGAGTCCACCAGCCGCCTCTCCATCCATAACCCCGTCAAGGAAACAGTCTCCGATAAACACGTGGCAAGGAAGATCATGATCATGCTCAGGAGCTCGAAAGGTTTGGTCAGAGGATCGGAGAATGAGTGGCATTCTTCCTCCGCAGACAATCCAGACCTCGTCTCCTACTTCCATCTCGGGAGGGCCAAGACCGAGAGCGCCACTCTTAGTGAGGAAGAATTTACGTTGTGTTATTGACTTTCTCACAACATCTTGTATCATTTGCCGAGTTTCCAGCTCTGCGGGTTCCTCCACGGTGGGTCGCTTTTGGTAAAGGATCGATAGCCAGCGGCCACAGGCGGCAAAATCTTCTTCAGTTGCTCGTTCTTCTTTTTTAGAAGATCCTTCCACTAATCGGCACATATTTAAGAGCGTATTTTGAACAGCTCTTTCCGAGACGACTTGAGAACACCGAAGAACTTTTTCATAAAAGTCAACGTTGAGGTAGCCATCGAAGAGTTTGCCAACACTAACAAGAGTTGTATGACTTATTCCACGGGCTTGGAGTACTAAGTGATTGTGGATTTTTCCTGTAAAGGGGAGGTTGGCGGAAGCGTTAAAGAAACAATATCGGTTCAGCCGCCAGAGTTGACGTGGCCAGTCATCCTGTTGTTCTGAAAAATCTGGCACCCAGGAGGGAAGTTTGAGACTCGCCTTCTTTTTTAATGTGTGTCCAAGAATCTCCAGTACATTCTGAGCGTCTATTTCATAAGCAACTACTTTCGAATATACCACGGCTACGTCAACGTCATACTGAGGAGTTGTGATGTTACCATTGAGAGTGAGACTGAGTATACCGTAGACTTTATCTCGCGGATCAGTTGAAAAACGAGACCGAACCATGCTTAACAAAGGAACAAGGGCTGAATCTCCGAGTGAATTACGGATTCCTTCTAGAGATACTACAATATCCCCAAACGTAGAAAAAATACCAGCGACTTTTGAGCGGCCTAGTGCGATGGAGAAGTTATTGCAACATCGCTCCGAAGCAGCTACAATATTGACTATTGCTCTGCTAAGGATATCAAACCGGAAAGCTTGGGTGCCACAGATAAAGATAACTGTCTCAGGAAGGGCAAATTCTTGCACAGTCCATACCCTTGACCACCAGGGCCGACTAAATAGGAGATGCAGAGGTTTGAAAACGCCTGGATATTCTTCGAGATACTGGTCCCATGCCTGGAAACTAATAATTTCCGTCTCAGGATCATTTTCTAGACCCAGCCACCTGTGAATGTGTACATTTTGAGCCATAAACTCGAGCATCTTGATAGCATCGGCAGTAGTCTCATCCTCCTCCCCAAGCCAGGCGATGCATTTGGAACAGTTTGAATAGATATGGTACATTAGCAAAACTTGCGAGGAACGTTCACTAAAATTTTCTTGATTAACACAAATCGCATCAATCCAAAAAACCCGGCTCTCAGACTTGAAGCGTAGTTGACGTAATGCTGCCTCCAGGTTTTCAGTGACCTCGAATCGGGTCCCATTTAGAGTGATCGGAAGTTTAATCTTTGGGTTTCCCCAAACATAAGAAAGCGCTTCATATTTCGGCTTGTCATCAAGTGAAACAGTAGATAGGAAGGTTTGGATTTCTTCTTTGAAAGTACCTCGGGCTATAGTGACAAGGCGAATCTCGCGTTGGTCCTCATGCAGTGTTTGATAGAAGCCAGCCATAGGAGGCGTTCTGCGAATAATAATTCTTTTTGAGACTACCTGAAACGTTTAAACCGATTGTAATGGTTCTCGGCCAACATCACAGATGATAATTCAAGGAAGTTGAAAGTTAGGCCAGGCTCTAGTCCACGCCACAACACGTGATTTTATTGACGATCCATCTGATGAACTTCCATTGAAAGGATAGAGCGCTTTGACAAAATCCTCGAGCAACTGTTTTGCATATAAAATCGTCAGCAAGTGCAGGGTTAATATTAGGCCATAGAGGACACTTACAGACCAGACCCAGGGAGCTAACAGGAGAAAAATTTTAACTGCTGGGTTTAACAGTGTACAGGACAATACGATAACGAAAATTTGAAAGGTTTCAATTGAATGCATTATTTCATGAAAGGCTAGCTCAACTCGAACTTTTGCCTCAGCCGTCATCTCCACAATTTGTACAAAAATAGATGTCGTCGCCAGGCAGATGCACCTAAACACCCTTGCTTCCCATGATAAGTCATTCTTCGTTCACCCGTTGCCCTATAACTCTCAACCTCCGCTCTCAATGCAAGGTTCACGTAATTTTTGCTGAGAACTTCCCCTAAAATCCGATCGCAAATCTGGCCGTTGAATAGTCCCATTTTGTAACACCAAAATTAAGAACGCCTCTGAATATCCTCGCTTCACCTTTTGCTGGTCCCTTCTGGCAAGATCCTACTTAGACTTCGTAGGACCTCTTGCATCGGGATATCTCTTGTCCCGATTTCCTCTTTCTCCCTTCGATCCCTTTCTTCTAATCTCACCGCACTCAATGCTAGAATTTTATCGGCAACCCTGCCAACGGTTTCTTGATATTGTTCTAGCTTGTGAACTCCATCTGCAAACTGGTCGACTTTGAATTCTAAGCCAGACTGTAATTCTTGGAGTTGTTGGGATGCTTGACTTCTTATATCGAGGGTAGCCGAAGCAGACAGCTCGGCGAGTATGGCTGCTTGTTCTGGATCCAAGAGTGAGGCATCAACTAGCGAGGTTTCGAGATCTTTGGTGGTAGGAAATAATGGAGGTAATGAAGGTTGTGGCTTTGCTAATAATTTCCATTGATCTCGTTCCTCTCGTAATCTACATCAATTTTAGTAAGCACTGTTCGCCTTAAAAATGGTAAATGGTGTTCTTACAATTTTATCCTGCTCTCTAATCCTATAAGATTCTCATCAAGCTCGATATTTCGGGGATTAGGTGTCTTGACAACCTTAGCAGGAGTCGAGTCTTCTCGATTAAACCAATCTGAAAATTCCGATTTATTCGCAAAATCCTTTAGTAGAGACTCCTTTATCATTCGAGCTAAGCTTATTAGCTGAGTCCCAAGTCGGACGTCATTATGCTCACCTGCTAATTCTGCACCGCTATCCGGATCACCATGCGATGGTTTTTCGCCCATACATCGCTCTCCAGTCCATGTCAATAGCTGCTTCATTCGTCTGGGCTCGCTCAATCCTTCTGCTTCAATATGTTTGTAAAATTCCGCAGTTTCCACTTCACGATGCGGAATTGCGCTATGCCCATTGTCAATGAGTGAACTAGCTCGACGGCCCCGAAGCCCTAAACTGCTTCTACGGGCTCCTGTTCCTTTCTTCCTGAGTTCCTTGTTTCGATTTATGATAGGCGTATCGCTGAAGGGTAACGAAATTATTGTGGACTGCTTGACATTGTCTCCCATCGACCTGCTCGCCTCTCCTTCAGTGGTATCACCAACCAAATCTATACTGTCATAGTCTATTGTGTCTAACTTAGAGGTGTTGGTACGGCCCTCGCCCTTTGTCGCCTTGCCTATTGACGAGCGCGTGTTCTGCCTCCGTTTGGGGACCGTGATAGTATCATTGTCCGCCTTTGGTGTAGAAAAGCTCATCTTTCGCGCTCGAGGTTTCTTTGTTGTTGTAACTGGCTCATTGTCACGTTCCTTTAGCTGTTCTTTGGGTTTCCGACCCCTCTTTCCGGACGCTGGAACAGATACTGGCACTGGCACTGGTTCCGCTGGCGCAGTCTTCGTCCTCTTGGACCCTCGAGTAAACACAAAATCGCCATCTTCTTCATCGTATGCTATGACTATGGTCAGTTTCATAAATCTCATGCGCCGACCGCATTCTAGCATCTGAGTATCTCACCAGCAAGCCGTTTGCTCCTTCTTCGTGCCGTCGGCTGTTGACTCATGCTCAACGTTTCTAATGGAGTTCGCGTCCGTACGATGGTAGTCATTGATCACAACTTGTAGCAGCGCATCTGCTTCCTGGGGGGTGATGCTGGTCCGGTATATCTCGCGACACTGGGTTGGCCACGCGTGTATCACGAAAGTTTTCGCGTCAATTGGAGCGACTGGTGTTAGATATAGTTCAAGGAGGTAATGCGATCCCGTTCGTGGTCTTGAAATTGCAAAGTCGTCGTCTTCGATGTCTGGATTTGACGATTCGGGTAGGAATCGCGGGTTGTTTACATTCGCTAGCGCCAGGTCCTGGTCACGTGATATGCAAAGATCGCGCAGATCACAGGGATTGCTCTTATCCCTATCGTCATCTTCATGCATTATGAAATTTAAGTCGAGTTTATCCATATATCTGTCAGTATGTTGTTCTATACGATTTTATTCTATATCGCTATTGCTGTCAACTTCAGCCCACACTGGAATCTATGGAATATATTCGTCAGGCTCATGGACATATTTTTTCATTCTCCATTTAGACAAGCAGATTTGCTGCGATGTTTGGAACGTTTTTGCCTACTTCATCATTTTTAATTGTATTTCCTAATTTTACTTCTCAACAACATAATCACCAAGGAACTTTCATTCCAAAATTCGGATTCTTTGATAGAGAAACTGGATTCCGTCTCGGGATTAGTACCTTCCCTTCAGACTTTGCTCTCTTTTTCATATCGTCAGACTTCCTCTTTCTGCTAGCAGTCGTCTCTCTCTGATGCGGTAAGCTGCCAGCAACGCATTTTCCACTTCCCCATGCTGCATCGGCAGCCTTTCTCCATATACTTCCTACGTCTGTTGTCATGCTTGGCTCGTAGAATAGTCTACAATCAGCAGGTTCGTGCACAAATTGTGCTGGGATTCCATCCTCTAAATTGGCTCTTAAAATGTTGTCTCTCACATTTAATGAAGCGTCTGAACTACGATTCAGTGGGAGATCTGTGTATGCTGTTACTGATGTCCAATTTTGTATCTGCTCGGGGGTTCCTGTGCTGAGTGCAACAGTGGCAAGTTGGTAGACGTAACTGAAAGGGTAGGTGTTGGCCCCTTTAGTGCCGCCGACAGCTTGTATGGGGGATGTGTTGGGTCGTCCACCCATGGCAATGGATTTGACGCCAGCCTGGACTCGCATAAATTCACTGAAAATGGTACATGTCGAAGCGCAGTACCCGTCATAAACCTATGTATATCAATTATAAAGTTTTCAATAGCCAGTCCTTTTCTTCCCTTACCATGACAATGTCTTCAGCAGCAAAAGGTTGTGTAAAGTTTTGTCGATCTCCATATCCGGTGACAGTCTCGCCAAGTCCCCAAATAGCATTAGTTGTTGTAATAGGATCATTCATGTTCCATCTCAAGATATTTGTGAAACTTTCATCGTTGAATTGTTGGGGGGCAAATTTGTCTTCATACGTTATGAAACTTCCATTTGATTGATTCAAGTCGTATCTATAATTTAAGACAGAGGTGTAAGCGAAAATATCCATTGGATTTTCTGTTGTTGCCGTGAAATTTGCCGAGTATTGCGAGACCTGTTTGCTCATGATCTTGAAGGCATCATGTTCACGCATTCGGGAAAAGCCATCTTGTACAATTTGAGGGAACAACTGGCGGAAGGCGTCATATCCCTGCAGAATATTGCCTCCACCATTTGAGGATAGGTCAATTATCAATTTTGTCTTTCCTGCAGCCTTCGCATCCGATATCAGGGTTTGAATTACAGACTGGAATTCAACTGGATAGTTGGCCTCAAAGGATAGCATGCTAAGTACGGCCACATCATCGTATCCGGGACCGTCTAAGAAGTATCCCGAGATCTGTTGATCTGAGCTTACTACTCTTGGGCTTGGATAGCCATAGGGAGGAGTTATTCCTGTTGGTGGCAGAGGTGGTGGCAATGGTGCTTCCATAACCATATCTGGCCTGGCTGTGAATGCTTGCAGATGAGGCCCTGTGCAGAATTTTTGATAGAAAGAACGAGCATCAATCACACCGGTGAAGTCCCCCACAACGTCCGCATAGTTTTGATAGGTATTGATAGTGTCGTTTACGAACTGAATTGTTGTGGTCGCCCCTGGATAGAAGTATCCATAACGGCCGCCAAGGGCAAAGTACCCTGTATAGCGCTGCGACGAATACTGGGCATCGAACGCCATTTCATAGAACAGATTATTATACAAAGCATCTGGGTCTTGTAAGAATCCAAGTTGACCCAACTGGTCTAGGAAATCATCCAGTGCCACTCCATTGACTTTAGTTACCGCAGACGGCAGGGCTGTCCTGTTGCCACTGGTGTAAGCTGCAATGTCCTCTAATAAAGAATTAGACTTTTAGCATAGATAATAATTCTCACTTTCCTTACCTCGAACATATACTTTCGGTATCTCTACGCCGTCTCTGCTAACAGAAACCAACTGGACTGGTCTCCTGAACTGTAACGCTTTGCTAACCAAATCAGGAGCGAAACGGAGGTGGCCATCATGAGCAGACTGAAAAGTCGCAAGGAGATCAGATTGAAATTCATGCTCATTTGAATACATTCCGTTTTCGATGTTTTTCAGAATCATTTCCAAACTAGCCACTAAATCTACAGGAGGCTCAAGGTAGCCTGGTGGAGGATTTTTGAGGTATGATATATCTATTTTCGTCAGGTGGTATTTAAGTCGCGGGGTAAGAGCGTGTTCCTACCCGACTGCCACTCGAGGTAAGGAAATATGGAGTTTACGAGGTCTTTTGCGCCGGATGTGTCTAAGGGGACGGAAGTAAGGCAATCGTATGCTAATTGGGCATCTACAGTAGGAGAAGCTAAAGGTAATGTCAGATCGAGCTCGTACATCGGGTCCCAAATATGGTATCTCACCAGTAGCCCTTGCGAGCATCGCGGCAACACTCACACTCACAGCTGCACAAGGAGTGCCCGTATACTTTACCTCTGCATCTCGTCTAACAGGTGTTCCCACAACATATTGGATCAACACCAAGACCAGCATCCAAGGCAGAAAGCTCGACTTCATCTTGCAGCAAAAATCAAAGCTGATTGAATCTCTGTCCTAAAAGACAGGAACACATCTCCTTTCAGAGACAGCAGAGTGCACCGTCTTTATATTACGCAATACTACTTCTTATAATAACGTTACATTTTTGGATCTTTGAACCCCTCTCTCCAAATATGCATAAACCAGGCAGGCACCTATCCCGGAAACCAGGAACCTCTGTCGCCATCTTCCCATCCGGACAGGTCATCTACTTTAAATCTTTTCACGACCACGCCAACCAATCGTCAAGCGTAGAGACAGCCGGCTTATGGATGATCCTCAGCCGAGAATTCTAGAGAGAGAGGGTTACATGCATGTGGCACCTGAAAAGTGCCGAAAACGAAAGGGAAAAAGAAAAAAAAGGTAAGCAGGCCAGTCTTGTGATGGAATAAACTTTGGGGATTGATTGGAGCTGGGAAATAATTTAATTATGTTTCGTAAAAAAAATCCAAAGTTTCAGGCCTTTGGCTAAAGTTGTTCGGGTGGCATGGGGGTAGATGTGTTATGCTTTTCGGTCGGGGTAAGTCAGGGGCGCTGGCGCTGGCGGCGGCGTCAAACGGCTGGGGTCGACATTGTGGGGTAAGCATCCCGGTTCCTTGGTGCTCCCGGCACATCTCTACGATCGATATTACGAGCCGGCGGCTCTACAAAACCAGGCTGAGGAAAACCTCCTCTTTATATCATGTGCCAAGAGAAGTATTTCTTTTATTTCGTGAGAATGTGGAGATGTAAGTCGTCAGCCTGGTTAGAGTACAGAGAGAAGAGGGAAAAAAGCAAGAACCGGACAAAGTGCAGCCGCTGTGGGTAGTGTAACACAAACCAAGAAATCATCTTTTCCAACGATATCTTCCATGCTATTTCCAACAAAATTGATGCTTCCTATATAATGTAACAAAAATCCCATCATGGATCAACCGTACCCGGTCGCTAAATTCCGAAAGCCCCTCTCTCTTCAATATAAATGCAAGGCTAGGTCAGGGTAGCCCGCACACACCGGTTAGGAATGCACCCTTCTCGCTATAGAGCCGAAAGATGCTATATGGGACAGACGCCACTATACGACACCCCAATGCTCTCTCAGCCAATCCCAAAACGTGACTGGCACGACGTTGACAAGTGCATTGAGGTTCGGTTGCGTGAAATCGTATCGTCGTTGCTCGGTGGCCATGAGTTCTTGAACCCGCGCCACTTTGGCATAGTCTTGATTATATGTAGCGTAATCAAGATGGGCCTGCAGATCTCTTGCTTGGATGATTTCGGTGGCAAACAAAGCCCCTATTGACACCATTAGTAAAAAAGCCTTCTCGCTTCATTAGAAAAAGGGGAAGAGGCGATGGGTGACTTACCTCCTTTAACGGCTTCGGCCCATCGTAAGACTTCGGCAACGGTTCTCCGCTCTCCTTGCATCCTAAACTCACCAGGCCAAGTTTGTAGGCCTAAATCAAGTGCCGCGACGACAAATCTCGCTACATCATATACAGAGGTTAGAACAAAGGAGATCGGACGCCCGGCGGCATTGTTTTCGACGATTTCTGCAGTGCTGAGTTCGATGTCCATCAGATAAGAGCCTTGAGCATGGACATTCGTCGACCCGCCGATACCCAGAGACCATAATCCTCCACGAGCGAAGCGCTCGTAGAAGACGCCGCAACAGAAGACGGTTGAGGCCATGGGGTAGCGGTGATGGTTAGAGTAGTCACGAAGTCGATGAAGAGAAGCAGCTTGACCGCGGTCTAAGGGGTCATTACGCGGCCTCCTCCCAGGGACGCCTTCAAACTCTGCGGGTACGAACCGTTGGACTCGTGAATGGGCAGCGGCATCTATGAGGTTGATTTGAGAGTTGCCTGAGACTGTTGAGATGACTAGATCGATTCCTCGGAGCGTATAGCGAAGATCTTGTTGATTTTCATAGTCCACGACTGCGACTTGCCAACCACGGGCCTCTAGATCAGGTTGGGCCTAAATCCCATTTAGCACAGTCTCTTTTAAGATCTTCCGATAGTTGGAATTACTTGTCTTGACAGTATGATAAAAGGATGAACCGTTTCATTGACGTAGTGTGCAAGAATACGTGCAAACCCGCCAGAACCGGCTATCGCTATTCTCATCATGTTTCCTTGTGGGTTATTCGCCATGGCGGTGGTGCGGAAACGAAGCCACCCCTTTTCTTTTTATTCAGGAGTCAACTCTCAACATCCTAAATTGGTGATAGTTAAACCTTTCAAGGCAGAAGATTTTGCGTACCGCAAATAGCAAATGGAGACCAAGACTTGTAAGGCAATTACTCACTCGGTGAGTCAATATGGTTCGCCAGTATATGAATGGGCAGGAGAGCGACAAAGATAATGGCATGTTACGACCAATTCAAGCCGGCCGAGTGACGTCTAGGGTATAAAACGGCTGCATGATCGCGAAGGCCATTAACAGGAGGACATTGAAGGTAATGTGATTTAAAGAACACTGGGATGCTACGTGTGTGGCGAATCGGTAGTCCCAGAACCCCTGACATAGTTCGAGATTGTGGGTAGTACTACAGAGGACTGCTTCAAGCGTTTAAGGTGCCGACGGGGAACCGTGAGCGTGGTCACGTTGAGGCTCCTTTAGTGACTGCGAGATGATGCTATTGTAGTACAGTTGCGAAGGGTTGTCAGATATGAATAGCTGGCCAAGACCTTCCCGCACTCTTGTGCTTTAGCAAACAGCAAAATACATGCACGCCAGGATTATAGGGCTGAGCGTGTGCTATATCTAAATGAAATGGTGTAGCGTTTCTGACTTAAAACTCTTGTTCTAGAGGAGGGGTTCAACGGAGAACCGCGATTTTGAAACGTTTAGTTTGAAAGAGACCCAGCCTAGATTTTCTGCGCAACCCCAAATCTTCAGCCTTGAAACTTAGCCAAGGAAATGAATTCCGGGGAGTGCCTGATTTGGCAGACACAAAGATAACCCTGTGACACGACAAGCCATCGCTGATACCGAGGACCCGGTCTGCAGCGAACGAGACTGGAGAGATGTCAATGACAGCGGAGAATTTTCTAGGCTGCACCAGGGTTATCATCTGATGAACACTTGGGAGATATCTGATTCGTACTCCTAATATTAAAGTGGCAACTTGACTTTGTGCACCACGGGTTTTGTATGGGGAGAGTTTATCTTGAATCGGCTAGATGGCTTCCACTAAGAAATTCCATGTGCGAAGCTTGCAAATGGCCATTCCCACTGCGGCCCCTTCGCCCCTTGTCTTATCAAAAGCTTTTAAGTAACACTCCCAATTAGGTGCTGAGATTTTCTTACAAAAATAGAGAAGGCTCTGTCAGAACACGGAGGTGCGGAGCCACTAAGGACGAAAAACAGGAAAAATGTCATGTGGTAAGGCAACCTTCGGCTTGAAAACTTTAGTACACTCAGCCCGAGTATAGGAAAGGATAATCGGAGACGCCTTGAGGGACCATATCCTGATACTACGTCAGGGACGTGCTTTGGGATGTGAGAAACCCTGATTATTGGGGGCCAAATCTTTCCAGGGTGGGGGAGCCATGACTGATGGAAATGTGTCTTGCAGGAGTCCTCTGCTCATCGCGGATGGCTAGAGTCATCCGCGCCAATGTTCACTAGAACGATTGGCTAGTATTCGAGGCCAAATGGTTGATTGGCAGATGTTAGGTTCAAGGAGGTTGATGAGGTTCTTTCTTTCCAAAAGCTCGTAAGGCTGAGATCTTAGGGGTAAGGCATGCATGCTCTCCTGCATGATGCAAGTTTGATGTCGCAGCCTAATCTGCTGAACGCAATAAAAATTTTGACTTTGAGTAGATAAGATTGGCTAAGGCTCGAATGATTAATCATCGGTCAGATCCTGAAAATAAAGGCTCTGTAGAATAACATGTTGAAGGGCGCACTTGGAGTTGAAAAGACTGAGGACTGAAGCCTAATAGCCATAATATATGCCTTGCTGCGATCGAGGCCCCTGTGCCTGCCTGCATCGCTAATCTCTTCAGGGCTAGCATCTCGCTTAAGCGTGTACTCGGGTCGAAGGGGGAACATTGTCCGACACGCATAGGAAGCGGATACATGATAAAGTAAGATTTTCAGGACATGGTAGCCAGTTCATGGGTTTTGGAGAATATGGTGGGCCCTTCAAACTCAGCTTTAGCTGAAAGTTTTCAAAATCAACTGTGGGTGGAAACAGGGATGGAATTTCGCAGCAATGGCCTACACGCTAATTGTGACTTGAACAGTTCATCTCCTACCCTTTCCCCTTGGCGACTTCACCACTCGTCCGCCACCATTTCGGTGACTAGAGCTACCATGTCGCTTTTCCTCGCCCAGTCCTCTTCGGCCACCGGAAATCCCACCCCTTCCGCTCCTACCCCCTCTCCCTCTGAACGAACCTCTGCCTCTATCCTTCTCCCCGCCAAGTTTCTTCTTAACAACCTCTAGCTCGTCTTCGTCAACATCCATCTCATCATCCTCATCCTGGCCTCGTTTATTCGAGAATTTTAATCTTCCTCCTCTGCCCCTCTGCACAGCATCCCGTCCCTTAATAGCCTTCACATATGCACCCACTCCATCCTCATCGTCAGCTTTGTCCACCGGGGTATCGATAACCATTGCATCGTCACTATCTTCACCCAGAATCAATTTCCCATCCAGATCAACCTTTGCTTTGGTTTTGCCAGGCGTTCGTTGTTTGAGTGGTTTCGTTGAAGATATGTTTGCTAATGCTCTGCGATCCAGTAGATCGAGAGGCTCGTCCTCATCTTCAACAATATAAGTTTTGCCCCCTTTTTTAGCCCCTTTCTTGGACTTGCCCAATACTTCGTTGTCTGAGACATCCGAACCATCAGACTCGTCTTCGCTGCCATATACGGCTTCGTCGTACTCGCTCTCAAAGTGGCCTTTTCTCTTGCCTTTGAGCGAGCCCTCGTCGTCGCTGCCACCATCACCAGTAGCCTTTGCGGCATCTTTGTGTCTCTTGCTTCTCTCTCTGGTTTTTCTGATATTAACTACGAGCTTGCGATCTTCTTCTGGGCAATGCTTCTCCACTATTGCAGCTCCAAATCGTCGGATCATACGTTCTAGGATATGCTTTACCTTCGCTTTGAAGTGAGCCTTGTGTTCGTGACTCCAAACCATCAAGTTTGGTATTAGCGTTGGTAGTCGAGGGATCAAAAGGCTCTCTTGTAGACTTATAATGGAGACCTTGATAAAGCCCAAAACACTGCGAACTATCTCGCGATTGTTGGAGGTGAGGAAGATGTCCATCGTTTCGACCAGCTCGGAAACCGTTTCGGGCTTGAGTGACTCACGGAAATTGTACAGTATTCGCGTTAATGCTGTGATGCAGGCAGATTGCATGTGTGGCGTGCTCCCCGCCAGTCCCGCGCTAACCATAGTGAAATACTCCTCGAGAGTTGCAGCGACGACTGGTGCGTCGTCTGGCATATGTGCTACTTTGCTATTTTGGATCATGGATCCCGATGCGGAAGAAATCTTTTCTCCCATGAGAACGAGAAGATCAAATGCAGCTGTTCGTGCGCGCTCATTGACTTCTTTGCACGAGATAACGACCTCGGATAGTATACTTGGAATGAAATGGAGCGAGTCGCTTGGCAGGAAGGGTATAAGGGTTGAGATAGCAGAGAGACGATCCCTTTTGGCAGGAGCAGAGACCTTCTCGGAACTGTTTATAAGTAGCTGTTGGAGTTCGGCACTCCGCTCCTGCAAGGCTTGCTGACCAATAGGAGATTCTGCAAGGCGTGGTATGAGTTTGTACGCTTTCTTTTGCAATTGAGGGTCATCATCCTTGATGATGATAAGTGACGCTAAATTGAAAAGACTACTGAAACTCTCTCGTGGTAGATATATCGAGATCGTAATGACCAAATCCATAAGAGTATGGCTCATTGGCGGCATCTTGTCCTTGCTATTCTGTTGCTTTTGTTTCTGCTTCTCAGCTTGCGTTTGAGCTTCCACTTCGGATATGGATGACTGTAACATGGTGGTGACTCGTTCAAAGGTTTCCATAAGCTCTGTCGATGAAGCAATGCTTAGATAGGTATTGATACACTTCAATATGTAACTTCTGTACTGGGGCAATGTCTGACTATAGACATTGAACAAAACTGCAAGTAAATTACTAGAGAACCCTGAGAGGTGGTCCAGATTCTTTTGTGCTGTAGCCTTGGAGACTCTACTTTGAAGGACAAGATCATCTTCAGTATCAATAAAAGTAATTGCCTTATTCGAGTCGACAAGTGTTTGGAGAGCCCTACAAACATCGGAACGAAGGTCGACCTGCGTGTATAACAAATTTGAGATCAGCTCCGCAAATTTCTGATCGAACGACTCAGTAATGTCAAGGGGCAAGTCGCAGTAGCCCGGCAATAATGCCCAGATTTGTTGGACAAGTGTTTCGAAAATCTTGATCTCCATCGTCTTCCCGGCCTCGCCGTGATCCATTACTCTTTGAAACATTGTTTCGCTCAAAGATACAAATTCTCTCTTGAAATGTGACAAATTGGTATTGCTAACATAGTCGCGCAGAACTGGAAGTAACCAAGCTCGTCCGGGTTGTCCTTGTTGGGGTTTCGCCAAATTTAACGGAAGAATGTTTAGGACGCTTTCTGGGCCCATAGCTCGAATTGCCTTGCCAATAATCTCATCTGCCTCTTTCTTGCCACTGAAAGAATCATTTCCACGAAGTTCGCCTATTGTCTTCACAACGTCATATAATATTGGATCTGCTCGCCATCGTAGATTATCAAACATGGCTCCCATGACATTGAATGTCTCCATCCATGCAGCCTGATATTTCACACTGAGAAGGTCGACTGCCGCTTTTCCTAGCTTCTCTAAGATCTTTTCGCCATATATGGAGGGTTCCAAAATAACGGAGTTAGGGACGCAGTTTGCCATGAAAGATATTAAACACTCTGATGCAGAAACTCTGATATTGTGTGAAGAAGAGGCTAAGAAAGATGAAATTAGATTGAATAATTCAGGTAGTTTTTGAAAAGTCTCTTCTGGTTCAATTTGTGCTGAGACATCATAACCTCTCGACAATACGGCAATCCACGGTGGTAGGAGCTGAGAATCATTTTGAGATGGTCGGAGTTCTGAAATTGACTCTAAGAGCCTAGGCAACTTCGAAGATGAAGTTTCATTGGCCATACCCTCAAAAATAATCTCGAAAACCTCGAACGAAGCTACGGTCATATACTCATTGCTGGATTTCGAGATGTTGAGAAGAACCTCACATAAGGCTTCAATTTTCTTACTAGGCCAGCCCCCAGAAGCCGTTGCGACCGTCTTCACTAGTTGTAAAGCATGTATCAAAGCGGGTTCGTGTTCTGGGTTGGCATGCTTTTTATGTTTTTGGGCTTGATTAGACCTAGCTGCCAGATCACTTAGACTTTTCAACGCAGCCTCCGCACACATATCTGCCGCAGGATGGTCGACAGCGGGACTGGGGGGCGGGTTCTTTAGAACATTCGTAATTGCTTCTTGTGCCCTCTTCCTGATTTTGGGCCTGTGATCAACTGCTAGACTCAACAATCCAGCTATAGCTCGCCGGGGCCCAATTGCGGTCTGCGGAAGCTCCCATGCTGTGGAGTCTTGCGCTAATAGCAATGATTCGAGGCATCCTATTGACGGTCGGAGAAGGGGAGCATCTGACTCTGGCAAAGTCAATGCCGGAGCGAGGTTTGTGAGGATTTGTGAGAATTTCGTGCGGAGGAGAGGCTGCGGGGTATACGGCGTCACCACATCAAGAAGGTAAACAACGGAAGTTGCTAAATCTTTATTGACTCCTGAAGTTGAAATCGCTTGTCGAAGGAGAGCCAACAATGCCGCAAAATATCCCGTCGAAGAGGCCTCGGTCTTTTGGTCTTTCAGCGTTTCCTCCACGGCCTTCAGCACAATCTGCACCTATAAATATGGAGTTAGCAAAATTGAGCAAGCGTCCTAGGGTAAGTAATTGATTAAAATACCTGGTGCTGGTTCTGTAGCTTCGGCGATCGGATCTTGTCGAGCTTTTCTACGAGAGACATCTTGAGAGCGTGGATGTGCTCGTTGCGCCTGGCCGCGACCTCCCTCTAGTTCCGTTACTGTATGAAAATGCTTCACAAAAAAAAAAGTTTGGCGATAATCGATAGCAGATCGACCACTTGCGCAGCGGCGTGCCGTAGCGACTGGACTTGGAAAGAGCCCGCCGGCGCTTGGTGGGTTTGGGACTAGTTCCACTGCTCCTTCGGTCCTGCTCCATCCAGCCACGCCAGCCGCCAAAGGAGGTCTTCTCGGTACGGAAGTAGGCCTGAGAAATACGCAGCCCCGGATGAAAAGTACCGAGCAGGCGCCCATGTCAAATTGTCAAGTTGTCAACGGCGACCGGTCTGACCTTCCGCCCCGTGTGGAGAAGGGGCGCTGGCGAGGGAACCAAACAAACAACCAGCTCGAGAACCCTTGACTTCTTCGAGCTTCGACGGGGTAAGATGCTCTGCTTCTGTCAACATCTAGTAACATCTGGCCTCATACCTCCGTCCGCTTGTTGTTCTACAAATATTACTTCATTGTAATTTTTGCTACTTTTCTGATCATATTAAAGTCTTTCCTTGACATTTGTCCCTTCTTGCAGTACCACGCGGAAGCCGAGTTTAGCCTTATCGCGCTACTTGCATCATACCTACCTTACCACCGATTTCAAGTATTCTACTCCTAGGCAGTCGCCGCGGCGCTGCTTTTCATATTTACCTACCTACCAAGGACTCCGTCCGTACACAAAATACTTCCCCAATTCTCTACCAACTTTATTACACCAGAAAATCAAATCAACCATCATGCGTTTCTCCACCTTAGCCGTCCTGGCCCTCCCGCTTGTCGCGGTTGCGCAACAAGATTCTCCTATTGAGCAAGCCAAGGCGCAAGCCCAATACTGGTTCGACAAGATCTCCTCCTACATCCCTAACCCAAACAAAGTCCACACTCCTCATACTGCCGCTGCCAAAGCTGGCGGCAAGACTGTGAGCATTCTGTCGCTCAATGACTGGGAGCACACCATCCGATCGAGCGTTAAGCCCGCAAGCACCAAGCCGGAAGAATGGTGGGTTCTCCTCACAGGAGGAAACAAGACATGTTTTGGACAATGCGGTCAACTTGAGACTGCTTTCAATGAGACCGCTTTGTTATGGTCCCATAAATCCGACACCCCGCACATGGCATTCCTCAATTGCGACAATCAGCCAGTTCTGTGCAACTCGTGGGGAGCTGGACCGCCCTCGCTCTCGATCTTCCATGTTTCTGCCCCTCCCGCGCCGGTCGAATACCGCAGCAAACCCATGAATACAACCACTACCACTATGAAGACATTCACAGAGCTCTTCGCCAGCAAGGAATACATGAAGCAGGCGCCTTATGAGGGATATTGGCATCCATTCGATGGCATGTTGGCACAGTATGGTGTCGCAGTTCCTTTGGGATATTTCTTCTGGGCTTTTGCAATTATCCCTCCCTGGATTTTCATGATCGTTGTCTCTTTCGTGAGCAGGACTTTTATGTAAGTACCTTAGTTTAACCCGGACGTGGTGAAAGCATGTGAGACTAATTGAAGAAACAGGAACAGAAGAATGGCCCCCGCAGGACCAGCTCCCGCCGCCGCTCCCGCTGCAGGAGCAGCCCCTGCTGCTCGCGTTCGTGTAGGTGCACCACCGGGCGATGGTACATTCTACTGAACTAATTCTTTCACAGTAAATGTGGGCTTATAAACAATATCTTTAAGGGTATTAGTGTGTAGGAAATGGTTTCTATGGATATGTGCAAAATGGCCAAATCATGAGACAAAAGGCGGAATATGGGATGGGTGGCAACTACTTCTTACGATAGCAATTATATAGTGATCAATTCTAATTCCATGGGTATTAAAACTCCTTCGAAACGCCTTCCCTCTCCCGAATCCATTCAAGTTTCCGCGCCCTTCTAGGAACCCCGGATATTCCCATATGTTGTTTAGCATCATCATTCACAAGCACCCTCTAATCTTTCCAAGCCCTCCAAAACCTGCTCTCTCAACCCCCCATTCGCCAGCCGTCCATACCGCAAATCACTAAGTCCACCAACGGTACCGCGCATTTCTTCCATCAACTCCTCAGCCTCTTCATCTAATTTTCTTATCTCATCTTCCACAGTCTCTGTTGCAGCCTCCAGTTCCGGCAGTATGGATTTGAGCGAATGAGGCTTTGAGGCTGGGAGGTTGCTCGAGGGGCCGAATAACTATTACTTCTGTATTAGCATACCATTTTCCTGTAAACCGCCTCTCTTTTGACAATCTGGTTGGAGAAAACGATTAGGAGGCAGGTCAACTCACCGTCTCTTCAACTTCAACCTCGTCATCCACAACCTCTCTCTCCGCCCCTCTCCGCGCCCTTATCACAGCCCGCCGCTGCGCGGTCCCCCTCTTCACTTCCTGCGAAATGTTTCGCGTCACGGTGTCGCTGGCCCGGGCGCGCTGCTGTTGGAGGTCTCGATAAAGCGCTTTTATTTGAGGGGAGGATTGTTGCGAGCGGGGAAAGAGTTCAGTGAAGGCTTTCAGGGTGAGGATCCTGGGGAGGGGAGATGGTGGGAGGAGAAAGGCCGAAATAATTGTAGCCTCAGTGGGCGCCATTTTGGAGAATATATGTCAAAAGTGGTGGTGGAGTTGTGGTTTGTCTCGGAATCGTGTGTTGGAGGGGAGGCTGATCGCAGTTTCGGCCTCGTGAGCTAGGGTTCTTATACCTGCTTCTGCAGAAATACGGATCAATACTCCACCGAATTCTAGAGAATCTTGATAAGATGTATTACCATATTGAGTAAACATTCAGTTCGAGAAGGAAAAGTGTTATTTGCCAAATATCCTATTTGAGAAAGTGATTCATAAATTCGTGCCGATATAAAATTGTTGTTGTGGGACGCGTTTATCAAAGAAGCGCGTTCTAATCCCGGCCTGGCACCTCGCGAGTCGATTTCTTTGGAACCCGGCACGGAACTATCTTGCCCTTGAAACCACCTTGAACTCTGCACAACCAGCGCATCACGAGACAAGACATAACTTATCTCGCGACATAATTGAAATCTTGATCTTTTTGAAGACAAATTATGGCGCCATCAAAGTCGGCAGCTGCTACGGCTCCATATGCAAAGGATGAGAAAGTCTTGTGCTTTCATCATGAAATGTTGTATGAGGCGAAGATTCTAGATGTTAGACAAACGGAAGATAGCCAGTCATGGCAGTACAAGATCCATTACAAAGGATGGAAGAATACGGTAGGTGGCCTTTTAATCTTTGAATACCGGAAAATGAAATGCTAATGGGATGTAGTGAGTACCAATTCATAATAGAGTTTCCTCTAAGGGGTCTCCAAAGTTGGAAAGAATACCCCTGAGAGTACATAGTTCAAAACCTCCCAGCAAGGAGCCCCCCCTCTTGCCTTAATTGTCTAGACATCTTCTTCTCTCCTAATAAAAGCATTTGTGTTTTGAATATCATGTCGAAGCTTATGCTTAAAGAGATTGCTGCACATAATAACGAGCCTGTACCTACATGCCCGAGAAAGACTGACAATGGTACGAGATAGATGGGATGACTGGGTCCCCCAAGACCGTGTCCGCAAGTTCACTGACGAGAACAAAACTCTGGCAGCCCAGCTTCATACTCAGATGAAGGCCCTCCAAAAGGCTCCGAAGTCAGCTGGTCCAGGTAAGGGAAAGGGGGGACGAGCCAATGGCTCAGATTTCAGCTCCGCAAGAGGAAGTGAGGAGCGTCATACCAGTGCTGCTGCACAAGGTGGTAGAGGCCCGAGACGTAATAGGGATTATGATCTAGAGCATGTATGTGCCCCTTGTTCTTTATGTTTGAAGTTGTCGAATTTGAGTGTGCTTTATGACACAGAAGTTTCTGCTCTCATATTCTCGTTGTTAGCTATTATCCCTCTTTAAACTGGACCTGGACCGGATATCTGGACTTAATTATCCCATCATGGATCTGCTTCTTCTAGTATGGATGTGAAAAGACGGCACACGCCACTCCTAAGGGTTAGAAGAAGCAACACTTCGAAAACCATACGTTCTACAACAACCAAGGAGGGTTGTTTCCTCGTTACTTTTGATCCAATATTCTACGCTCATTTCACATGACCGAGCCAAATTGCTGTATACCACAAGACGTGTTCAAATTGAGCGAAGCGTACGTGTTTAAACACGTTCAAAACGACATGGAAAATACAGAGCAACACTTCAGCCTAATATTTCCATCAATACACATCGTCGGCTTCCATTTGCAACTTGCAACTCTTCATCACGTGCTTGTCACTCTCCCCTTTCCCATGTCTTCTGTCTCCTCTGACAGTGACTCTCTCTACTCTGAAATCACCATCGAAGAGGATTGGGCAACTAGAGGACCTCCACCTTGGGTAAGTTTCCTTCCTCCCTCCGTGCTGCGTCTCTGCTTATATCCTTGTCATAGCGGGGCATACCAATCACCCGTTTCTCAGCCATTCCACTTGATCCACGTCAACACTTGATTGGAGAGAGCGTTATGGAGAGCATAGAATTCTCGGAACAAGACAAAGCTTCAAATGAGCACCTTGCTATCTCAGAGGCTGCAAAAAATGTAAGATATTTCTTTAGCCGACTTATGTACTCTTACTTATGGCCGCCAGGCTCGAGGCCATCCATCCGAAGTAATTCCGTCGCTTACCGTTAACGCTTTACAATGTGTATCTGGTGGTTCAAAAAAGAGGGCCTATGAATCTTGCCAAGCTTCAATCGACAAGACGCTTGTTGCTCAACACAGTGAACGCCATTACCAGTTTGCTCGCAAAGAGAAAGAGAAACAAGTCCCTGCTACAGACAATGGTATTGATGTTATCAACGCTCAAATTACAGTAAGTTCTAAACCCTGAGCATTTTAAATCTCGTCCCATCAACAAAACTCGTCGGCTTACCTTTAACTTTGCAAAGAATGTCGATCTGAATGACCCTCGATCTATTACTTCTCAACCCGCTAACTCCTCCATTGCTGCTACTGGCTCCGAAAATCTTGTAAGTAACCACTCTCGTTTCTTCTGATGGCAATAAGCTCACTTATGCCGCCCAAGTCTCTTGGCTCTCAACTGCCTACACGCAAGTTTGCAATCCCGCATCGCCGAAGCGGCCGTGTTAAGTTGCAAGCTAAGATCATGGAAAACCCAAATGAAGATCGAGGAGGACCTAGCTCTTCTCTCTCCTGGGCTGATCCAAAGCACCCTGATTGGGATGTGAAGAGATTCCTTCAGGACGATGCGATGCTTGCTCCGGATCACTTAACCAAGCTTCCACCTAAAGACCCCAAATACTCTTATATCGATAAGAATGGCAATTTGAAGAACCTGAACAAGTATGCCTACCACCATACCCCAGTGGTTGAGGAGAAGCCCCACCCAAAGTTAGCCATGCATATCAAGAATGGCACGGCTTCTCGAGAGCTGAGATTATATTATGAAGGCATGCCACATGAACGAAACCTGCCAACTGCAGGAATCCCCCGTAACGTTCCTGAGGTAGGAGTCTCATCTGACAAAGGTCCTAGCATTAAGAGTGTCACTGGTATTGATTCAAGGGCTAAGACCCTGTGTTCTATCGTTGACGATCTAGACGATACCTCTGACACCCCTGATGCTGCACCTGGTGATGCCCTTCCCGCTGCTGGCAAAAAGAAGAAGCGCAAGAACCATAGGTCGAAGAAGCCCAAGTCAAAGAAGCCCAAGGATCCCATGGGGTCTGACAAGCGTTCGGATTCTGAAGAGCCTACTGAACCTAAGGAGCCTATGGAGCCCAAGGAATCTACGCAGCCGGAGTATACGGAGTCTACAGAGCCCGAGGATTATGATGCACCTGGTGCACCCGGAACTAACCCTGAGAGATGTTTTCTAACAGATGATCAACAGGAAGATAATTTTCACGCCAGACCCTCTGTCAAGCTCGTTGTTCCCGACCACATCAAGGCAATTCTCGTCGATGATTGGGAGAATGTGACTAAGAACCTGCTGCTCGTTCCACTCCCCGCAGCACGTCCAGTCAATTCAATCATTCAGGATTACATTGAGTATGAAAAACCCAGAAGACAAGCAGGCACTCCTCAAGCAGATATCCTCGATGAAATTATGGCTGGTTTAAAGGAGTACTTCGAAAAGTGTGTAGGACGAATTCTACTTTATCGGTAAGACTATTGTATTCTACAAGTCAAAGCAGTAGCTGATCTTTTTAATTTAGATTTGAACGCAACCAGTACAGCGAGGTTCTTGAAGAAATGAACTCTAACAAGGATGGCCCCTATCATCTTACCGGAAAGACTATTGGTGATGTTTACGGTGCTGAGCACTTGTGTCGCCTTCTAGGTAGAAAAGCCTCTTCCTCATTGACGTGTCTAGGCTAACCTTCATAGTCACTCTTCCAGAGCTCATTGCCCAAACCAATATGGACCAACAGTCTGTCAACCGCCTTCGCGAGGAGCTTTCGAAGTTGACCATTTGGCTTGGCCGAAATGCAACTACCTACTTCGTTAGCGACTACGAGACTCCAAGTCCTGCGTACATCGAGAAGGCTCGTGCTGTTTAAAGAGTTTTACAATGAAAGCATACGATGGCGAATGGCGTCATATTTATTTGACTGGACGGTATCCGGGGCTGGAAGATGGAATATCGATCGGAATTCTTTCTCTCGTCTTTCTTAATGCCTTCTCCCCCGATGTACCCTGTATTTTCTTTTTCATCCTGATGCTTGCTTGACGATGTTTCATACTTTTACAAAGCGTCATTGAATGTAATGTGGTAGATCCAGAAGGTTCTCCGGATACCTACGTGTGCTCTATTTGTCTGCATGGCGCAATTACATTACATCAAAAGTGGCTTAGCTTGTACTCAATTGAAACTTCTCATTAATTATCTCGCCGTTTCCTCTGTGAATGGCTAATTGTGAAGTTCAATGTTATTTCTGTATGAGGAAAGGCATTGCTTTGTTACTTGTACATCAGCTTCTAAGTGTTTCCGCCTTGGATCTAGCTTTGAGAGATATAAATTCGACAATCCATTGTATTCACCAGATGTATAAACCTCTCGGGGCCAAACGCCATTCATATTCCGCCTAATTTACAGCAAGAGCAAGCCAAAGGCCCCGACGAGATGGATGGCTCGAGGTTGTGCGAGTTGAGCAAATCGATTCAAAAATCGCGACCCTCCTTCTCCCAAAATATCCAAAACAATTTGACATTCATTGTCCATACATCTACACCGTGTCTCTCCTCCAAGCCTTTCTCAATTCGCTACCGTGGTGCTGCCTTCTCGAGATAGAATCCAGGGTCAGGTTTCCTCTCCGCTCGTAGTTCCTCTCTTGATAATGGCTTTTCCACCTCTTGGACAGAGACTAACTCCTTGATTTTCATAATTTGACCCGCGATATCTGGTGTGACGGGATAGAAGACTGTCTTCATTCGTTTCCGGAGACCGAGTGCTTTCAACACGCCTTGGGTTCGTTTTGGCAAGCCAATGCCCGATCGCATGAGGGTTATGCGGAAATAAGACATTATGACTATAATTTGGCATTAGCAACTCAATTAAGAAAGCTTGATCGAGAATTAATACCTGTGTCTCGCAACAGACGTTGCTCGTTATCCACTGTAGTCTTCTACTATCGAGAAGCTGCAGAAAATCGTTCACAGCCCTTAATGCGGAGAAAGGATGTTCCGACGCGGCCGCTAGCCGACGAATCCCAAAACGAACATGTCTCAACTCTCCAACGGTATTCTATTCAAGCATCGCACATGGCTTAAACTCGAGAGACAGAGAAGTTGCACTTTACTAGTATTCGCATATGACCATGGAGAGCTCGAGCATCAAGCTCGCTGAGCTGCTCCGGCACTCGGACGACCTCGACAAGATCCCCGCCATGAAGGCCGAATACTTGCGCAAGAAAGCTGCGGTCGATTCGCAGCTACGGAGCGGACTCAAAGAGCAATTGGAAATCACGCAGTCTGGAATGAATGGAATCGCGGATGGCCAGAGAACTGTCCAGCTCATCAAGGAAGAGATGATGAAGATCGACAAGCTATGCGCAGAGGCTCAGAATATGATCAAGGATTTCCCTCACATCAACCAGGTCAGCAAGACGCATAGGAATTTCAGCGCTGTCGAGATGATGCGGAAAAACTTGGACAGCTTTAATGAACGTCTGACACAGGTGGAGATCTTGTTGAGAGAGGACGATAAGGATCAAGAAAATATGCCGAATTTACTGGCAGTGCACTACGAGTTGACGCAGCTCAGAAACATTAGGGATGATGCTTTGGAGCAAATTGAGAGAGCAGATGATGCAAGTTATCAGAGCACTTTAGAGGATTATTTTGCGAGGCTAGACGAGACGATTGAATGGTTTGACGAGCATGTTGGAACCATTGCTTTGAACTTGATCAACGTATTGATCAATGGGAATAATGGCTTGGTGGTGCGACTGGCAGTTATCATTGAGGCGGAGGAGAAGAGTGATAAACGAGTCAAGGCGCTGCAAGAAGCTCTGAAGGATCATAAAGAGATGGCGGCGAGATTCCAGAGCATTACGGATGGCGCGAAGAAGGTCAGGGGGTACAAGGAGAAGTTTATACAAGCGATACAGATCCATGCCGACGAGCAGATGTTGGAGACTAAGCAAGCTTTCTTGGAGGATCCTTCACGTCTGGAGAAAGGTTTGAAATGGTTCTTTAATGATTTGAATGCGGTTAAGCAAGGGATGGTTCCTCTAATGCCGAAGAAGTGGAAGATTCTCAAGACATATGGAAATCTTTACCACAAGACTATGCACGACTTTCTTATTGGCATGATCGACGACCCCGACACGAGCTCCGCAAACATGCTGTCCATACTCAATTGGCCAGAAAAATACTACACAAAAATGGCTAAGCTGGGCTTTAAGCAAGATGACCTGGATCCTCAAGTTTTAGATGGGCGAGAGAGTGAGCTTGTCCGGGAGTTCCGTCAACTCATCATCCGATTCCTCGACCAGTGGATTGATAGGATTTTCAAGACTGAACAAAAGGATTTCACGGATCGCAACGTTGACGGCTCGAATCTTGATGCAGATGAGTATGGTTATTTCAGGACAAAGAATCTGGTTGATTTATGGCGTATGTTGTCCGAACAAGTGGACGCAGCAAGTAATTCACAAAGAACAGATGTCGTGGAGGGTGTTATCGATGCAATGGTTCTTCGACTAAAGACGCGGCAACAAACTTGGCAGAAGATGCTTGATGATGAGGCAGCCAAATATTATGGCAACAATCCTGAACTTGAAGGTTTCCAAGCCCTCCAAGACTGGCTTGTGGCGACTGCGAATGACCAAATTGCATGCATTGACGACAATGAAGATGAGGGCAGATTCGCCTACCTCACAACATTCCGCCAGAAATTCGAGACAGTGGTCTCGCCTCAATATCTCGAGCGAGCAGATATTGAGATTTCTACACTTCGAGATGGCTATGTTGATCTTAGTACTCACTGTATTACCAAATTCGCGCAGCTCATCTTCGTAGTGGATTTCGGAAGTGTCATGCCGGACTTCTTTACTCCAAGATGGTACACAGCAACTGCGATGAAACAAATGGTCGTGACCTTCGAAGAATACGTTGGCGACTACAAGAGTGTAGTGCATCACTCTCTACTAGATATCTTCATTGAGGAGCTAGCCGATGAACTTCTAATACGCTATCTTTCGAGCGTCAAAAACAAGGGTGCAAAGTTCAAGCGCCAAGACCCGTTTAAAGATAAACTATTTAACGATGTCTCTACAGCCTTCGAATTCTTCAACAATAACAACTACCTAAGTCCCGACGTTGCCGATACCATCAAGCAGAAATGGAGAGTAACAGAGGCTTTCCTGCAGCTGATTGAAATCGAAAAGTCGTCTGTACCAGATGTATTTGCTCAGTTTAAGATGGATTATTGGGATTTACAACTTAGTTGGGTAGAAGCTGTTCTAAGAGCACGAGATGATTTCGATAGGAGTATGCTGAATGCTGTTAAGACAAGGGCGGCACAAATTGACGTGCAAAGAGGCTTGGAGACAATTATGAGCAAGGTTAAATAAGGCATGGTATTTAGCTTGGGTGAGCGAGGTGTTTACTTGGCATTTATCGGCGTATGGGGGTCTGCGAGCAGACATTGGGACTTTTTTGTAAAGATATATGTGTTGATATTGGGGATATGGACCTTGTGATTGGAGAAATTTATCGCTTTTACTGTAGAAGAGCTCTGGCGAGACCCTGATTGTTTCCATCACGTGACAATGATATGCCGCGTCCTCATGGAACGCGACTCCAAAGACGCGAGTTCGATTAAACCCATAACATCCAACCACCAAATGGTATATGTCCCATATCCCAAGTGAATTAAATAATCTTCTAACAAATTCCAGGCGCCCGAATCCGAAATCCTGAAAAGAAAACGTTCGCGGCCCTCAGATTGGTGGGCAGTGAGACCAACAACCCCGCAAGAACTGGCGCCAGCAGCGAAGAAGCGCAGTAGACCTTCTAAGGCGAATTCACAACCAGAGAGGGTTATTAGAGATGCGCCTGAATCTGGAAATCGTGGAAAGAGAAATGTCGTGAAAGAGAAAGGTGGGATGACGAAGGGTGGTGATGAAAATGAGGAGTTAGAAGGAGGCTCGAAATCCGATGCTGTACCACAGGCAGAAAGGCAAAAGAAAGGGAAAGATCGAGCTCAATTGCAAAACAATGTTGAGCAGGCAAGCACGCCGAAGAAGAGAGGAAGACCTGCAGCTGCTAGACCGGAAGGATATGAAGAGGAAACACCTGCAACAACATTACGGCGTGGGAGGTCGTCGAACACGGAAGCTGAATTAAGAGCTGCTCTCGAAGCGTCGACTCAAGAGGAGAACATGCCCAAGAGGAATGGAAAACGCAACAAGGAGAGCACAGCAAAACCTGCTGCTGGAAAAAGTCTGGGTCAGAGTGCAGAGACGAAGCGTGGACATCATGCTGCTCCAGAGAAGGAAGTAGATCTTGCTACAGAAGAATCCCCTAAGGTGGCCACGAGGAAGAAGCGATCACGAATATCAGAGGCCGACGCCATCTCTGCAGAGGCATCCCTTCTAGTGTTAAAGTCTGATGAGGAGAGGGGTCGAACACGAGTAAGACAGGCTGCTGCTCAAGTGGTGGCGGATTCGTCTCAAAGGGATGAGCAGAAAAGGGGAAAAGGGCGCAATAAAGGCCCGGAAGGACATATTCAGTCAAGCATTCCTAGTTCTTCCAAGCCTGAGCATCAAGAGAAGGGCAAAAGGCGAGCACGCAAAGTTGATGCAGAGCTTGAACAAACAAGTCTTGTTGGGCAATCGAAACGGAAGAAAGGGGCTCAAGATCCTGAAGTAATTGTAGAAACTGCATCTTCACATTTGAGAAGAGATCGCCCCCCTGGAGCGAAGACGACAGTCAAACCTTCGAAGAACGTGGATCCTGCAGGAACTCAGCGCTCATTCAGAGCTCACGAGGCTCAAGTCGAGCCTCATGTGAGCAAGCGCAAAAAAACAGATCGTAAGTTATATGTGCCCGGGGCAGTATTTGTTCTAACGCAAATTCTAGAATTGGAGCATGAGCCGGTCAAGAAGCGTCGTGTTTCTCAGAAACAAAAAGATGACACGCCAGAGTCAGAGGAGCAAGTAGTATATCAGCATCTTAAGGCAGTCAGCCACCGAGTATCACGACAGACCATCGAGACCAAATGGGAACCTCTGCCATCCAATTGTGTTGAGCGCATCGCGCAATTATTACAGGACACGCAGAGACCCGTTGTCGTTCGACACCAGAACGAGCGTAAGAAAACCCAAGCAAGCACGGCCTTACAAATGATTTCACGAAGATTGGTGAACAAGATCTCGAAAGGCCTCCCATTTCCACAGGGAGCCCGAGGTCACCGAGAAGATGACTTTGATTTCGAGAAGATTTTGGATAACAACCGAGCTACGGAGGCTCAACTTACACCAGCATTACATGCTAATAAACTTCTCGAGGATGAAGTAAGGAAAGAAAAGGCTTGGCTACAATCAGAAAAGGAGAAGCTAGCAGAGCTAGAGGCGAATGCAAAGAGAGAAGCCGGGATCCGAAGTCAAGCTGCACGAAAATTGCACGCTCTGCTGCAGTCCACAGATTCGAGTTTGGAGATCGAGAAATTGAAAGAGGATATTGGTATTCATACCAATGAGCATGCTAAATCTCTCGATCTTATGGTATAAGACCCGCAACCTTATGTATAACAAAACTAACTACCTTACTAGATCCAGGAGGACGATCGTCTGGAGGCTCTTTCGAAAGAACTTGGTGGTCATATGGACAGCATTCAGGGGAATATTAAACAAGTCGAAGGCATTAGTCAAGCCATCTTGAGGAGTAAGGCGGCTGTTCAGGCAACCTTATTTGGGCATCTTCATAGTTCACAGTATGACGAAGTTGTTTTGGGTTCGGATTAGGGAGAACCCTGGGAAGATCATATTACCGTGGTATTGGTAAATGAAATCTTGGCAGGGGACACTAGTTACGATGTTATGACTCGAAACGATAATAAAGATGGCTTCGTTTATAGTGGCGTAGTTCTATTCCGAATCAAAGATACCCAATATTACTACTTCGTTTATTTCATTAGACGAGACTCTTGAAAAACTAGTTATGTGGGTTGGAGGCGTGCATGAAGTGAGAAGTTGAGTTTAGCTTGGCCCGAAAGCGAGATTCGGAATCCTTGAGCCTGAGCCAGCAACTTTTCGGCATCAGAAGCTCGTTCCCGCCCCGCAACTCATTCAGCCCGACACCACTTGGCGACGAGAATTGCCAGTCGATGCGACAAGCTTCCTTCAGCATACGTAGGTTCGGGTGTATAGGTGTGCATTATTTGACTTTCTTCTGACATGCCGGGCGAGAATTGCGCTGACAGGCTTGGGCAGCTCGGCATCCAAACAATCGCTACCACACGAGACCTCCCCGCTGGTCCAGAAGACGAAATCACGACCTCACAATCCAATGGCAGGCCTCGTCCTGTAGGCTCCGATGTAATGGAACAGAATGGAGACAACAATGGGCATGATGCGAAGGCGCAACAGTCGCCTTCTGCGTCCAGCGCAAACAAAAGCCCAAAAAAACGGCGCAAAGTAAATCATGGCATGTCTACCTAGCCAATAGCTCTCACCACGCTCTGAAACATGTACTGATCTTGGGACGTGTGCCTGCAGCATGTGTGTATTGCCGCCGATCTGTAAGTCTTGCATTGGGTCCAAATACAAGGGGAGCCTTGAGATATGCGACTACGCGCAACTTGTTTGGCAGAAGCTAATTCGATCTTGTACTTAAATAGCATATGACATGCGATTTGGTACGACATCCTTTCCAATAATGCGGCCGCTCGTGATACACGGTGTTCTATGACTAACTGCTTTCCGTTGCACAGGAACGCCCATGTGCACGCTGTATAAAACGCAATATCGGACACCTCTGTCATGATGAACCCCGCGAACCGGAATCAGCCACGAAGAAGTCGAAGAGCAGCCAGCATAGCAATTCTGCGGTAGAGGATGCTGGGACGCCGCCAGATCAGGGACAGGCCAATGTTGATAGCGGCATGAGCAGTTCTTTCGAGCAATCGCAGGAGCAATCGCAAGAGAACAGCCTCTCCTTGGGCCCTCCTGCACTTTCGCAAGGTGCTCCATTGCAGATTGTTCAGCCGTCACCTGTTTCGGGGATTCAGGCCAATGCTCTCAATAGCAACGGTAATCAATGTAAGAACCAATTGCTTTTTCTGACCAAAAGTGGATATTAAGGCAGCATAGTCATCGGATACTCGAACGACTGGCTTGGATCTCAGAGCCACTTTCAAGATATGCATAACTACCACCCTCACTATATGTTCAATGCTCCGGAGGTTACAACAGAGTTCAACCTTTTGAACGATTTCTTGAACAATAGTCTAATTGACGACGGCGCTTTGATTTCAGAGGATCCTCCAAGCTTCTATTCCGACCAACCTGCCACGATGATGCCCGGAGGAGGCAATAATGGAGGATCTTTTGGAGCTCAACAACCAAACTCACTGGCACCTGGAAACCCACAAGGAAATACAATCTCAAGACCTACGAGTGTAGTGCCAACCGACAAGGCACGCGAGTATTATCTTCAGGCCGCCGATCCAACTGGCAATGACGCTCCAGAGGAAAGAATGCAACGACTGCTTCGAGCAAAATATGATGCTGGGATGCTAAAGCCTTTCAACTATGTAAAGGGTTATGCTCGTCTGTCTCACTATATGGATAGTCATATGCATGCTGCATCGAAGCAAAAAATTCTTCGTCAATTGGACCGTTTCAGGCCCAAGTTTAGAGAAAAGGTGCAGGCTTTGACAGATATTGAACTGATATATGTCGAAATGTGGTTCGAACGCAGTCTTATGGAGTACGACCGAGTGTTTGCCAGTATGGCTATTCCTGCTTGCTGCTGGCGTAGGACAGGTGAGATTTTTAGAGGAAACAAGGAGATGGCAGAGCTTATACACGTGCCAATTGAGAAATTGAGAGATGTTAGTCACCATAGACGTATTTTTTTCCAGTAGAGTGCTACTAATGATTTATAGGGCAAAATTGCATTGCACGAGATCCTCTCTGAAGAATCTCTTGTAAACTACTGGGAGAAATTCGGAGCGATCGCCTTTGACCAGAACCAGAAAGCCCTTCTAACAAGCTGTTCCTTAAAGAACCCGGATGATCAATCGAAAGACCCCACTATCAAGTGTTGCTTCTCGTTCACAATCAGACGAGATGATCATAAGATGTAAGCATGCCTTCATAGAGAGCATCATTGTTTGCTAACAGAACCTAGCCCCTCCCTCATAGTTGGAAATTTCTTACCCCAAGAACCAATTAAAAGATAAGACATTTCTACAACGTTCGTGTAGATGATAGGGAGAGTAAATAAAAAAATTGCGGGTCTGGGCGTTTGAAGGTTCAGACAAGGTGGTTCGACCTCCTCTGGTAGCGGGCGGAGCCTTAGGTATCCAAATGGTGTTTCCTATTATATACCAAAACAATCTTCAAATTCATAAGATTTCAAGAAAGCAATCTTCCACACATCCCACATATCAAAGTTAGAGGTTGTGATTTCTTTCTAAACTAATCTTTCGAATTTTCGCGACACTCAATCTGTTTTCTGCCACATTTTTCCCAAGCTCAGTCTTAGCAGCCCATGATCTTCAATCGTCAACAACATGGCGCCAGGACATGCGGTGCGCCTTGATAGAGACAAGCGCCTTAAGGGGTTACTAGGCAAGCTCATTTTAGCCATTGAAGAGGCTTGGGTCAACCGCTGATAGATGCGTGCAGGTTTTGCCAGCGATTTCGAGGCAAAGCTACCAAGGGCTCTATCGTCACGGACGTCCGAACAACTTTTACACGAAATAGAAACCCACATTAAAAAGTTCCCTAGCAACCTTGGGCAGGCTGTATCTTCAAGATGTGAAGAAATCGATCATGCTGCAACATCGTTGTGGAACCTTTGCACCCGTCTTCGACGTGAATACGACTCAGACAAGCCTGAGGAGTTACCCCTCGTGCTGTTACTCGGGCGTGTCTTTGCATTTCTCCTGCTAGATTGTGCACATGAGACCCGGATAAGCACAGGCGGGAGTCTTGGACGGCTGACAAAGATTGGAATCAAGGCCGCAAAGACCTGCTTAGGTAGGCTCAACTTTAGGGCCTAGGTCTCTTTGTTAACCTTGCGGCAGAATGGAAACAACTTGACCTAACTTTGAGAGTCCTCGAGAAGGTTGGTGCATACGAGGCATTAGTAAAAAAACCAGCCACGGTGATTCCTCCTGAAGATAGGGAGTCTTGCGAGAGACTTTGGCATGAGTATTATGTCCTTAGGACTGCCTTGGCAAGTAACGATTTAAACCACGGCTGATCAAGTTTTCTAATATATGATATAGGCATGGCATCGAAACGAGCCAGAAATGGCGGAACATATGTTTCAAAAGTCAACAGAGTCAATGAATATCTTTGATACGAGAACAGCAGAGAGCCTCGCAGACGTTCTATACGAGCTCGGCCGAGACCTCCTCAACAAGCAGCAATATACTTTAGCGATCAAATGGCTCGACCGGGCACTCAAAGTTTTAGACAGCCAGGAGCTAGACCAGCTCAGTATCGACGCTAGCGAGCTTCGAACTTCGATTATACAATCCTTGATAAAAAGTTTACTGGGTTCGAAAGATAAAGAGGCAATAGAAAGGGCTCGAGTTATATTAGACCAGCTCGAAGTTATTCTGGGTGATAAATTAGTTGTTTTGCTGTTGAAATTGGATCTCCTTTCTGCCTCAACGATTGATGTTTTCGATGGGCCGTCATATAGTGATACTCTCCACCGAATGGTTCGAAGTATGCATTTAGACGATGCAAACTTCAGGCTTTTCATGTTCCACACTCGGAAACTCAACGATAAATGCCCAAGCCTAGCCTGTACAGCCCTTGACGAGTTCTTGAGGCTGCGGGTATTGAAGGAAGAACGAGATGATTGGATAGAAAAAGTTTTGATTACCCGCTTGTGGATTACAACAGACCAGAGAAACAGCCAAGAATCCGTTGTTTTGCTCCAGGACCTGCTCTCTTTGATTGTGGGAAATATCACAAAGCCAATCAGCCCAGCCGCCACTCATGCAGGACACACGGTTTGTCGAATTCTCCTGGCTATTGCCTCATCAACTAACTTAATATAGTTGCTATGGAAAAAAATAGAGTCTAATTATTCCCAGAGTCGGTATGATATAGCGGAGAAGTGGTGTCGGTTAGCTATGCACCAGATATTTGAAAATGCGGGAGCACATAACTTGGCTCGTATCTCGAGGTTGATTTGGACCAAAGACTGTGGTATATATTGTGCTAACTGTTCGCTAGGAAACTTCTTCTCTGTGCACTTGCTAGGAAGGATATTGGGAGCGCCAGAGATATCTTCGTTTCAATGCCTGATGCTGCGAAGAATGAACCGATGACAAGATTCTTAATGTATAAAATTGCCATTCGTTGCGAGGAAATGGAACTCGCAGCAGAATGCCTCCAAATTATCAGTTCATCTACGGCAAAAGACCCCAAACTCTTATATGCTTGTGTTTTGGATGCCCAACAAGTGGGAAGTAAGACCCAAACTCTGGCTGCCCTTCTACTGGTGCTTGAGAAATATGGCTCTGTGGCTCATTCCACAATACATTTACCGTCTTTACTCCGGCTCACAATTCAATTAATGATATCTATTATTGACGAGCCTCAAAATAGAGATATTTCATTAAATCCAGAAGCAAGTATAGAGAAGCTTTGCAAACTGTTCGAAGGAGGTAAGATATACCCAACCATTTCGGCCTCGATCTCACGCTGCTGTAGCAGTTGACTCAACTCGCAAGGCCCATGGTCCCGAAACCGAGACTCTATGGACAATCCTTGAACTGGACTGGTTCTCTAAAAACTCCTACAATATAGCAATCAAAAACTTGTCGAAATGGTGTCCTCGACAATCCCTTCGAATGCTCAAATGTTGTATCGCCTTCATCGATCATTATCCGAACAGCATAAGCGAGCAGATATCAGAAGACCTCTGGCTACGCAAGATGTTCTGCGAGTTCTCTGCATCGACGGCCTTGGTCGCACTGGCTCGTGGAGAAGATAATATCGAAGTTCAACTTCAAGACTACCTTAACCTGCGTATGCATGTGAACAGTTTCGATACAGTATTACAGGAGAATATGAAAAACATGCCCGAAGGGTTACAAAATGATTTACTGAGGAAGCTTTCTATTCTCATCGCTTTTGATTTCGAGGCCGCCTGTCGACTGAAATCCTGGGACAGTCTTCCTGAAATCGTACTCAAATCCGCAGTTTGCCAAAACATGCAAGTATATGAAATAATGGCAGATTGCCTACTCTGTTCTCAAGCCCCTACACAAGGTTCATTCACCCTTTTTTCTCCTACTCTATATATATCGAAAAGTTTTCCTAAATTTCCTTTCTAGTATTAGTCAACGTCATGAAAAATATAATCAACGAAGCCTGGTCGCTCGACACCATCGACGTCCCAAAACTTGCCAAATACATGCGTTGCCTCTTCCAAGTTGCCATCTCGGAAAATCCTTCCATTGCAGAACAGCTCCTTGACCAGGTCCACTCCCACGCCGAGGAAGCCTCAGAGGTAAGCAAATCCCACCCCTATCTTACTCAGTCTCACCCACCCCCCCCTCCCATCCCTTCCTCTTCCTCCACGTACCAGCACCCCCATGAACTTCCACCCGCCCACCCACTCACAAGCCACAAACATGCATACGACTCACACACGCACGCAAACCCAAAAAGAAAGAAAATAACAATAACAAAAAAACTAACGCAACGCCCAACACAAAACAGACCGACCAACCCTACCCATCCTCCGAGCTCGAATGGATCGCCTCACGCGCATTCAACCACGCCGTCGACATGTACTGCGCCAACGACGATGACGGCTGTCGGAACTGGGCCGCCAAGGCCTTGACCGTCGCTCATTACTGTGCTGACAATGGCTCCCTGGAGAGGGTCTTGCAGAATAAACTGCTGGGGTTGAAGCTGGGTTCTTGATATTTCCTTTTTTTTCCCTTTTCCGTCTTCTTGTCGATTTGTAGGTTGTGGGTTGTAAGTTGCGGTCTGCGGGAAAAGGCATGCTTAGCTAGTTGGTTGGCTCTTGCCGAATATCGAAGACCGAAGATGGTTTGATTGTGATTTGCTTTTTCATATCAGGTAGCCTTAACCTTTCGAGTAGGGCAGCACTGTATCTGAATTCAAAAAATATTCCAAATCACTTGCTGCAAGGCGAAAATGTAGAGATGAAAAACTGCGTTCTTAAAGCTACTTTCTAGGTAACATTCCTCTGAAGCACTCTTATTCCTCCACATTTCACATTTGTCCCTCAGGACTAGACACACCACGCAAGTAACCCGTAGAAGCGACACTGCTCCTCCAATACCAGCCCTCAAAGCCGTGGCCATACTCTTCCATCTCTTGCAGTCCGCTCCTCGCGCCAGCCCATTTCCACACGAGATCTATACCCACCAGAACTAGCTCGGTTTTTCTCTTGACCACATCTCTCCAATCTTTGCTATTCACAGCAGCAGCCGCAGTAGCAACTTGATTCTCAAGTCTTTCTGAAAAGGTAACTGATTTTCCAGGTTTCTTCTTCGCTACTGGTGGGACTCCGCAACTCTCTTCCGCGGGTCTTTTTGCTTCCCAGAACCCCTCTCCCTTCCCAATCCGTTTCCCGAAACCCTTCTGCCCATTTCTGTGAGGCCGCCCAAGTCTCTCTGTTCGGGAACATTATCCATATTATCGCTCCCGTCATATTTACTCTTTCTCGATCCTCTAGAGCTTCCCCTGCTCAAACTTCGTCTTACTTGGTGGACAACTTCTAATTCCTTTTCTTTGATCTTGCTCTCAAAAGCCTCAAAAGCTGCACGATTGGGGTGCTTAGCTTCTAGGCTCCTGTCATCCACTAACTTGTTCTTCTTCCTGATTTCACTAAACCTAGACATACTCCCTAATTCTAAGAGGCACATACGTCTAGTGACATGGTGTGGGTTACCGATGATGATCGGACGCCAAGGCTCTTCTTCTTCGATGCCATCAGCACGGCGCATCGCAGAAGCACGGCGGGCATTGTGGTATCGTTCCATTTCCTCTTTCTTGGAATCGGGAATGATCTGGACTTCGGTGAAGCGGATGAGAACAGATAAAAGCATGAGTGAGAGAACAAGGAGAATTCCTGCCATAATACCCGTAGCAGCTTGAGCACCAAGATGTCGAGTAAGAACTCCACCCACACCAGAAGCAGCTGCTGCAATTAAGTAGCCAAATCCTTGAGTTATAGCAAACGCGGAAGATATACGCGGAAACGAAGAGTAATTAGTTCGTTTGCTAGCAGATTTATCACCTGAAGAACCGCGTGGACGACCCGTCATACCAGGCTGGAGATCAGAGGTATCAAAAGTTTCCATGATGATACCGTGACATTCAGCCATGGCAAGGTTAGACAAGAAACCAATAGCACCGGCGAATAAAATCGGGAAGATGAAGGGGATGGGTGGACCACTTGATGTGAGAGTATACCCGAGACCAGCAAATGGAAGGACTAAAATGAAGATTGCACGCCGAACCATATGAGATGTCCATTTCACCTTCTTATGGGCGAGAGTTGCATCATCGGTAACTGGTGCAGCACCTCGGGCCCGACTGAGAAGAGATGCCTTCTGAAAAGGGATAGCAACGAGTGCACCAAGAGGTATTGCCAGAACGCTGACGCCAACAAAGGGTGATGTGAATTTATAGTCTTTGGATGTCAAGGCACCAAGAAGCTATTTGAAGTTAGAAGAGCAACTTTGATGCTATACAGAGGCCTCACCACAATAATCAAGACTTGCTGTCCATAAATCCAAGCAACATACAATGCCATAACCATGAATCCTGGCTGGCGCAGCATGTTCAACGAGAGGATCACTCCCCAATGGAATTCCTCGCCCCACCATTTTGGCCCGGACTGGACCATGTGCATCTTAATTTCGCCTCGGGCCAATCTGCGTGACACAGATTCTCCATTGATAACTTCGGCTACTGACCTTCGATATGCAGACCGTCGGACCTCTGGACAGAGAACATTGAGGAGCATCACAAAAGCGATGATGGTGATGCTAATGTAGAAACCCCAGGCGGGAGGCAGCGTGTTGATGATAGCTGCTCCTATTAGGAAACCGAAGCCAATAGAGCCAAGGGCGGACCATGTCCAGAGCCCGAGCCAGACACCCATCCCTCCACCATGCCGCCTCACATCAGACTCATCGACATGTTCTTGGTGTGGATTTGTGCTTTGCAGCGAAGCACCAAAAAGATCCATAAGCATACCTTTAAAATTCATATTGGCAAAACCAAGACAAATGCCCATGAGAGCTCGTGACATGATTAGGGCAACTCTCCACGTAGATACGTATGGGGACCTGAATGAGCCAACAGACAGCGCTTGCGGAAACAGTAACGGCATTGCCAGAGACATGGAGCCTAATATATACGGCTTTCGGCCATGAAGCAGAGGCAGAGGCCAGAATAGAAAGGTAGGAATTGAAAGACCAATGAAGAAGAAAACATTGCCAAGAACTGTATAATGGTGAAGGTCCACAATATAATACTGGATTGCAGGTGTCTCCCCAGCATAAATTCCAACGAGAATACCTATCAACATGGTTCCAATGCAAGCAACTGTTGCAACAAATCTTTTCCGCCCAGGTGACCAGTCTCTGGCAATTTTCTGTCTTTTGTTTGACCGGGCAAGGCTGAATCCCTTATGGTGATGCTCGTTCAAACTGACGTGTGTTCTGCCTCGAAGACTAAATGCAGGATGACGACGGCTACTTTCGGTCGGTTTGCTTGTTTGAGGCAAATCTGGATTCGGGTTGTCTTTCAATTCTACTCCTTCTTGGGCCCTACCGCCTCCTGGGCTACCTTGACCACGTTGACGAACAGTATATCCAGTATTAAAATCTAGGGCTTCGCTGTGAGATCCATCCAAGCTATCGGAATAGAGCCTTTTGCATTTCTTATCCTGAATGCCCACATCGACACCAGAAGTTGTTCCGCGAGTCTGGGGATGGACGCAGGGTATAGTCTGGTCATGGTCAATATTTTGCCAGTCATATGTCTGACCGGTTTGATCAGATATAACTTTGGAATTCTCCTGTGCTTTCCCGACCCCATTCTTTAAATTTAAAGAACTTTCTCGAAGTTGAATTGGAGGTTGATCGTGCTCCAGAATGTAGTCACGTACTTCTTGCTTGTTCGGAACCGAATTCGTTGCGAGTTTCGACGTGACAGCTCGGTGATCCTCCTCAGAATGACCTTCTTTGATGCACTTCTCTGAGAGGCTAATATTTCGGGGGGTTGGTTGAGGTAGAGGTACATGGCTAGAAAAAAGTTCAGGAATGGCACTTGTTTGGTTTATAGCCGCGGCACTTTCATGCTCGCCTGGACTCTTTCTCGTCGGACTTAAACGCCGCGAAGACTTCTCTGAGATCTTCCTCGCCCACTCATCGGTTATTTGTGCGCCGAATGGTTCAAAATTTCTAAATTCCGGCGTTGGTTCGATCAGCACATCGTCTTCGCCTGAGAAGGTATTGCCGCTATCTAGCAGGGATGAAGAAAACTTATTTCTGGCAGAATCAAGATGATTTTCAGTGGGCATCGATCGAGGATCTGCCGCTTTGATCTGGTCAAGACGCTCATAGCTAATACTATTTTCAGTAGCTGGACCTGCATTTCCAGGAGGTGATCTTGATTCGCTGGAAGGCGGAAGAGATGCGGGAGGATATGGAGTTGAGAAACGTCCAGTAGGTGGCCACCCGGCTGGGTTTTTAGATGGCTTCATAATTGAAACGGTAATAGCTCTTAGTCGATCCTCGTCATCTCCAAACTCGTCACTGTAATCAGATCCACTGGAGCTAGAATAGCCTCTCATGCTCTCATGAATACTCGAAGCACTTGAAATATTATCCGAATTGCGAACAGCAATAGACTTTGACCTGTATCTGAGCTCGTCTAAATCCACTGTGCGGCTGTTTTTCAAAACCTTTGCAGCATCCCCAAGAACGTCTGGAGCATACGCAACGTTTTGGCTATCAGCTGCTTGCCGGGCAATTAGAAGAGCTTCATTCATGAGGTTCTCCAGATCATTAATCGTTTTGGTAAACGTTGCTGATGGATCACCTCTCTTGTCATGTCTAGCATAGGAAGTTTCTGGCTTTGTAATTATAGAGTCTGCAGCAAGTGCTTTTGGGGTTGCTCCTAAACCAAACTCGGTAACATGTTTCCTGGAGTTAGCCTGCGGCTTAGTTCGTCTTGATAGAGAATCCTTAAATTTCGGAGCCCGAGGTGGTAGGGCTGTGAACTGAGGTTCATATGATGCAGTGGTTGGAAGTAAATTTCTAAGCCAGTGGACGGTATTCTTGGCACTAACTCTCTCTTCATCTGGAATTTGAGACGCAGAACTGTGTTCCTGGCGCCGACTTATATTCTGATCCGGAGCCAGCAGCGTTTCTCCTTCCAGATCATGTTTAGCAAATCTACAACCCTTTAATGACGTCTCCGAAGATATTGAACGAAGCACTCGGCTTGCTCTTGGCACAAGATCGTCACACGAGCGCCTGTTAGTGCGTGAAACATTGTTTACTCTAGTATTAGGACCTAGGACATGATCTCTAGATGAATTTCTGTTAGGAATTGCCGTGCAAATAACCGAAGGTCCCCTTCTCCATCCAGACGAGCTTTTCCATTCGTTTTTGTCATTTTCCGAAAGAGTATTATCCAGTGGACCAAGGGGAATAGACTCCATTTCATCTCGTGATATTGGTTTTTGGGATGCCACTTTATCTCGAGCAAACTTTGCACAAGGATCTCCTAAGGGAAATTCATTTCCAGGTAATATTGAACCTGCCTTTGTTATCTTCAATGGCAACTCAGCTACGTCACGAATTTGTCGACTTCCAGTCAAAGATCTTCCAGAATGTATGACTGTCCCTTCGGACTCGTTCCATAAGGAAGGCCGACGAAGATAGTCATCTGCCTCCTTAGCAGCTTCAGCAAGAGAGTCTGCGACCATCTTCCGATAAGCGTGAGATGCTTTATTTCTCTCCGGCCCTGATGGGACAACAATTTCATGGACTGCATTACGGACCGCTACTTGGACGGCGTCTTGTACCGCTTCGGTAATCTTGGGAGAAAAGCCCCAATATTTCCCTTTTAATAACATTCCTGGAAGTGGTGGCTGACCGAATTCCACATCTTGCGGAGCTCCGCTTGGCTCTTTCGGAGCAGGAACTGAAGTCGATAACGCTTTAGATGCAGAAGAAAGACTGTCACCCCCATCGCATACTGGATGGTTATGTCGAGGTTCAGACAGGGGTGACTGAATTATTGTTTGTGGAGCTCTTGCCAATGCCTTGCCCTTAACCAAAGATTCTGGTAGTCGGTTCAAAACTACCGTTGAAGCTTTATCTGGATGAGAAGATTTAATATCTGGAATTGGATAATCATTCTGCTCTGATGATATTCCCTTTACTTCTTGCATCTCCGCCCTCTTACTATCTGCTTCTATTTGCGCATCTCCTATTGTATTGCCTCTATATGTTCCTTCTAGGCTTTTGATAGTCGTCAACGAATCCTCATTGGTTCTGGTTATTCCAGAGGTTCCAGATATGGGAGACAAGACAGGAGGCACGGGAAGACCTGTATCTACTGACTGTTGGTCTGTGATTGAAGACTTTAGCAATGCATGCCGATTTGCTGAGCTTCTTGAAGCAGCAGACAGAAGTGAAGGAGAGTATCGCTTGGATCTGAGTGAGTTATTAGATTGTTTCAAATGCATGACTTGACTTGGAGGTTCTAGTTTAGAGTCAGCAGATACATCTAATTTACATTCACATCTCTTACCTTGCAGGGTATTCTTAGAAACTTTTTGAACACTATTCCTAGAGAGCAGTATAGTTTCAACGTCTTGGTTCAGAACATCTTCGTTTGCGACAGGCAAGCTAAGTTTTCCTGGCCATGTAGAATCATTGGAATTGATTTGTTCTGACTGGATCAAGGCATCGAATTGCTTCGGACGACCGGTATCTCTCATGGAATTATCTATTTCTGTATTCAAGGTTTCCTTGACTGTGTCTAGATTGACTCGTGACAAGTCTGCAGATCTCTTGCGTGTAGAACTCATTGTGGAAGCACGGGTCTGCTTATAACCTGGCAAGCTGAAATTCGTTGCCACTCTTGTCGAGAATTTATAAGGGAGTGATTCCTTAGCAGCAAGCTCTAAAGACTGATATGCAAGGGGAAAGGCATCAGAGGTCGATGTTGCACTACTTCTTAGAGAAGGTTCAGATGGAGATCTTACGAGTCTCCGCGCAGGTTGTTTTGATTGTGCTGAGAACGAGTTGGGCCTACGGTTCGTCGATGTTGACTGATCTTCGGATCCTTGCTCTGTAATGGGGCCATCAGTAGCACCTGAAATTATTGCTGGCAACTTTGTCTCAGGCTCCTTCATGAGTGTAGCCATATCTTGGGCAATTCCATCTATAATCCCCCTAAAGCCGTCTCCTATGCGTCGATTCAGTACGGGTTCTCGATTTGTTATTGACTGCCCCCGGCGGTAATGTCTTTTGCATTTTGTACGACCTGGTGCACAACCAGCCAGGAAACATGCGAGATCTCCGGGTTCGGTTCGAACATTGCTGCCAGGCCATTGCGTTTGATAATTCACGGTATACTTCGACGACGGGACGCCTGGAGGGTTGCAGGGCGGGCAACAATTCAGTTCATCCCTATGAATCTCTACATCATTAGGGGGTACATCTGAACTGATCTCAATGCAAGACTTGATAGTGTTAGCCCTTGGCTTCTTATCTTGCAGGACCAGTCTCGGAAGTCTAAACTTCTTCTTAGGCTCACTGAGAGGACTTGGTGAACTCGGAGGACAACATGGGGGTTCGGTGGACAGAACGGTAGAATCGCCAGCGCTCTTAATGTCATTTGTAGAGCTAGCGGAGCGCAACGGTGGTGATGAAAACCGCAGAGCACGCAGACTGGGCCGAGTTCGAGTTCGACTTTGACTTCCCAGGGCAGAATGATCACTTTTCGACAACTCCCTCCTCGAGGCCGGGATTGCTAGTTGTCTCTTTTCCTGCCGTGCGAGTTTGGCAATGCTCTTTGCGGTGGCGAAATCGAACCTGTCTACTCTAGTAGCCGGCTCGGAGAAATGGCGCTCTTTCTCATCGGAGGGGAAAGGGGTTCGTGGGGGGCGGTGCTCGTTGCGCGAGAGGAGGAGTGAGCGAACTCGTGAGAATATATCTTCGTCCATTCGATGGCAGCTGCTATAGTCCAGACCGGTGCTGTCCAGTGTGGAGGACCGTCGTCGGCGTGCCGCCTCCCCCGCCGCCGGCCCGTCCGGTTCAGCATTCATTAAATTCTGAGGTCGGTTTCTAGGAAGATAGGTATGAATGCAAAAAAATAGAGCTGCGGGAGGAGCGTTTAAGGTAGTATGGTAAAATGAGCGACGAGTGACGATGATATTGATGAAAAATGTTTGAACAGCAAACTTAGAGAAAGAATTATTAAAGAAATATCGGGCCAGGAAGGAAGGTTCACTCAAAATAGTCTGAAGCTCATGTTCTGAAGCTGAGGAAAGCGCAACCCAGGCCGCTTGGCCACAAATATAGAAAACTATTCCTGCCCAGTTCACTTATAAGATACCTTATACTTGATCCCGATTTCACTCATCATGTGAATAAACTCTTAAGACTTGTGTAAATTCGGCCTATACCTCTTCATACTTGACCGGGCCTGCACTAACATCGGGATAAACATCAAACCGCCTCTGGCCATATATGGGGATTCCCTTCCTGGTCTCCTCGATCTTGTCTCCATTCAGATCCGCAAATACAGTTTCCTCACTCTCACCCGCCTCGACCAACACCTCCGCCATGGGGTCACACACTAAACTGTGCCCCCAGGCGTGGTAGGTCGCGTTCATATCTCTCGCGGGACTGCACAATGCCACATATACCTGGTTGTCCATGGCTCGCGCTTGGCCTTGCAGTTTCCAATGCAGCGGCCCCGTGGTAGTGTTGAATGCCCCAGGGTATATCAAGGCAAAACACCCTTTCCTCGCAGCAATCATGGCTAGTTCTGGGAAGCGGATGTCATAACATATCGCGATGGCTATCTTGCCGTATTCCGGTAGATCGAGAATTGTGACTTTATTTCCAGGTGATAACACATCTGATTCTATAAATGTTATCTTCCCTGGGATGTCGATGTCGAAGAGATGGACTTTGCGATGTGTGGTGAGTAACTTGCCTTCCGGGGAGAAGGTTAACGAGGTATTGTAATATTTCTTCGTCTTGGTATCCAACTCAGGAATAGAGCCCCCAACTAGGTATGTCTGTGCTTCCGCGGCCATAGCGGAGAGGGCGTGGAATGACGGCGATTGCTCTTTTGTTGGAGGTGAAGGTAGGAGTGTCTCAGCATACGAAGGGAAGTAATCGCAGCCATATGGAGAATTGAAGCATTCCGGCAGGACTATAATATGAGCACCAGCAGAGGCAGCTTCAAGGACCTTACTCCGAGCATGGGAGAGATTTTTGGCTTTATCTGCACCTGTATTGAAACAAAACATCTGTAAGTGATGGGCTTCGCGAGAATGGGGGGCAAACGGGATACCAACCGCTAGCTAATTGGATTAAGGCGAGCTTGACAGGTTTCTTGAGAATACTAGGCATATTTGCGGCGGACCTTTTATGAATTAAGGGTTGCGATGTGCTTGTGAACAGGCCTGCAAATGTACGCAGCGTTCTGTACATTTTCCGGTCGATATCGCACGGGTTACGGTATCGTTAATCCTTATCGAGCCCTTCGGATGACATAGAGGCACGGGAGGGCCCACGGAGTGTGGAGAAACGTTAACCCGAATGATTGAAGCCCAGGGGGTCGATGCTTAATTGATCCCACTCAGGGGTTGGGCGTGGATGTGATCTCGGCGGATTAGTCGGCCATAGGAAACGCCGCAAATTCTTTCGGAAGTCTAAAAAGGTACCACTGTACGTACAAAAAGGTAACTTAGCTAGGTAGGTGTGACTGATCTAGAAATGTCTCGGGTGCATGCACATCCTCCAACCCGTGGCCGGAATTTATATCTGAATCAGGGGTGTTGCAGTTGGGAACAAAGCCCAAGCTTATAGGAAACTTTAAAGTGAAAGAAAGCATCTGATTTTGCAAGCAGAGTTACATTATGCCGTCCTTTGGCTTTTTTTGGTCTAATGATTGTTCTTTTCCTGCCAAAAATATTTTTATCATATCACGGCCTCATTTTTTTTTCGTCATATCATGGTCTTCTCGTGGTATCATAGTAAGCACTCAATAACCGCATTTTTTTTTTTCTCAAATGCCCCAATCAAAACTTCTTATGATCTTCCCCAATGGGTAGTACTGAGAATGATGTAGTTGCAGAGCCAACCAGGATCCCACTTTATTTCAAAGCGGTTCGCGCGAATGTCGGAAGGACAAAGCTTGCCTCGTGGATGCTGGCGTTATAGTAGCGGCATAACTTCTCTTCCTCTTCAGGAGACCAGCTACGAATGGGCTTGGTAAGATCACGCTTGGCGTCCTTGCAGCAAACCATGAAACCAATCTGGCCAGATGGGTAAGTTGGGATGGTGGTGTAGGCGTATTCGACGGTCGGGAAAACCTCCTTGCAGTCTTTCTTAAGCTTGGTGATCAATGGAAGGTGAAGCCATTGGTTCTCAGCTGCAATATTAAGTTAGCTAATTCAATCCATAATATTAGAAACTGAAAGATAGGAGTCTCCCTCTATACACGGCGCGACAATGGACGCTGGGTAAACTGAATTACAAAACTGCAATCAAATCGAGGGGTGGATAGGAAATGGATATGGAAACAATAGTAAATAGAACATAAGTCAACGAGGACCAAGTAGAACATACAACCTTGAGTGGTAATCACGCCACCTTCTTTAAGGGCGCCAAAGAGGAGCTGGAAATATGGCTTTTGGAACAAGCTTTCAGCTGGTCCCTCTGGATCAGATGAGTCAGTGATAATGACATCAAACGCGTTCTTGTAGTCGTCCAAAAACTTGAAGCCATCTCCGACATGAACCTTGACCTTCGGGTGTTGATAGCTAATGGACATGTCCGGGAGGTATTGCTTGGAGAGGCGGATAACAGCCTATGGGGGTAGTTTAGTTATAGGCAATTCTGCAAGTTGGCGAACTTCCACATACTTCATCAATGTCGCACAAGACAGCCTCTTCCACACAATCATGCTTGACAACCTCCCGAAGGACGCCACCATCGCCGCCTCCAATAACAAGTACCTTCTTTGGGTTGGGGTGGGAATTCATGGCCAAATGGGTGATCATCTCTTGATATGCGAACTCATCCCGTTCGGTACATTGAATCACGTTGTCAAGCACTAGAACGGTGCCATAATCGGTGGATTCGAAGATGAGCACATCTTGGTATTTGCTTTTCTCGTGGTGGAGGACCTTCTTGACTTTGAGAGTCATGGCTTGGCCAGGCCACATATCCGAGATTTCTCGGAACCAGCCGTCTGTTATTATGCATAAAACCGTCAGCTTTGTGTTTTTGAATGTCTGATGTTGGGTGATGGCTAGAGCTCGAGCTCGACGCCGTCCCGGTAAAATACATATTTTTGCCGGATAATATGGAATTGGAAGGAGGTTTGACAGGGAAATTCACGCAAATTGCTCGTGAAGGCAAGGAATCTGACCAGATTCATTTGGAAGCACCTTGGTGACACTGTCTGCGCCATGCGACCATATGGCGAAGGTGAAAGTGCGCGGTAGGAAGCAAGACGGAGGGGGCTTGGACAGGAGAGAGGAGAAAGGGAGAGCAGAAAAAGCAAGATGGGAAGAAAGTGTCTCTGTCGGATTGCTTACCCTTGATAGTGGGGTGGGTGATCTCTGCCATTATTTTGGATGGGAGAGGTCCTGGAAGCTTGGAGAGCCTTGGAGACTGAAAATGAGAAGAGGATCTGGATCTGATCTGAATTGATATGGTATGCCTTGTTTATTGTACAGTACAGGCAGTGCGAACGATCTGCAAGAATGAAAGGAGAAAGGGAAGGGAAGAAGAAAGTGGAAGTGGAGGTGGAGATGAAGATGGAGACAGAGGTGGAAGTGGAGGGGAAGAAGAGGAAAGCTTTGTTGGTGAGAGATAAAAAAAATGGGTTTGAATTTTTCCCCTCCTCAATTTTTTTTTTTCCTTTTTTGTGGTTGGATGGTTATCATGTCAGTCCAGTAGCAGTCGCCTTAAGCCTTGCGCCTCGAGCCTCGAGCCTTGAGCCATAACCCATAACCCGACAGCCCGCGGGCCACGCCGCTACGAGCTGCAGCCTCGCCGAAGACGATCATGACTGATCATTATTGCAGCTTCAACTTCAACTTCGACTTAACTTTCACAACAACATCAACATCCACATCCTCATCAATCCGTTCACCGCGTTGCATGGCACTTGCACTTGCACTTGCACTTGCAATTGCACCAACCATACTCTGACCCGGAGTCTATTGTCAACCTTTTTTCAATCTAACTCTCTCTCCCTTTCTCTCTCTCTCTCTCTATCTATATAAATATCTCCCTATCTATCCCGGGGTCTCTTCTCCCTCCTCCCAACTTCCTCCCCACTCTCCCCCCATCCCGCTCGTTCGACGTGGCCATTGTCGACGGTACCCAACTTTCAACCCCGGCGGTATCGCCTATCGGGGACTTTATCATTCGCAGGGGAATCATTCCAGTGTTTGGTTTGGATGTTTGGTCTCACCGTCGCACCACGCCGTCGCCCTCGCCCACATCCACATCCACACCCATACCCACCTTCTCCCTCACACCCCAATCGACCGACCGCCACCAGTCCCTAAACCGTCTGGGGCATGCGACGGCACTATCCCATCCCTATCCCTCCCTTCCCCCCTCCCACCAGCCCGCCGAACGCCCATATCAACGCCACCGCCTAGGGACCGCATAGCTTGAACGACGAAAGAAGACATATCCAGCTGAACTGGTGAGCTTGCTGTTAGACATTCTGACCATTGCTGGGTCCCAGCGATCCCTTATGAACACTGTACACCAGATCCGCGCTACTAAGCCGCGCCGGCGGATCTCCTCCAGGGCCGACGGTGACGACTAACGAGGAACGAGTAAGTGCCGTCAGTGCGAGGGTCCCTTACGAGTTAGCGGGCTCTGTTGTTGGACGTGTTTCTTGGTTCTTTAGAGTTTCTTGGCTTGGGGGCCTTTGGGGAGCTTTCGACTGGACATTGCTCCGTACAGTCAGCACTGTTTATACTCTGGAACAGGCACAACCTCCTGCTACGGCTCCTGGCCCTCCAACCCTGCGACTCTTACATTACTGCTACTCTTACTGACAGTTGCTGGTATCGTACAGCGACGGATCCGCCATCCGTGAGAACGGGAGATTGTTCACGCTCGCTCACTCTCACTACGGCCGTCTGGTCTGGCCTGGTCGTGGCAAGTGTACGAAACCCATCCGAATTTCCTGCTCCCCGAGTCTTGTTCTCCGTCTCTCTCTATCTTTCTCCCTCTCCCTTTCCCCCTAGTCAAGTCGGTCATTCAGTCAGTCGGTCAGTATTCCTCCTTCATGCCCCAGCAAAGAAAAACCCCCCCTCCCAATCGCTTCAACACCACCACGTTGATACACCGTTCTTCGTTCACCGTTACTCCCACTCGTTCTCCCACTCTCCTAATCTCTCCCCAATCTTCTCCCCGGCTCTTCCCCCTCTCACATGTGCATATCTGCGCTTTCACTGACCGGCACCGCGTCCGCAGCCACACCAGCCTGGGCACCTTTTGCCGTACCTTCGGCCTACACTTGCAGAGTCAGTGCGCTGCTGCAGACCCTCTTACACGCTGGATTGCGAACCGGCATACGCCAAAATCCCCTTTATTCCTGCATGCAACCCCCCCCCTCCCACGCTGATACTTCTGCGACGGATCTTCGAGTTCCTTCGAAATTCCATCCTCAAAACTTCGCCTTCGTCGCAATAGTGCGCAGATGATATCTAACTTCCACACCTCACTTTGACCACGGCGCAATTATTCACGATGTGTTTCGGTGGTCGGGAAGACGTTGAAGTCAAGAGGAGTCGGGAAATAGACGCTCTCATCCACAGGGATGAGAAGGTGATGCAGAAGGTCGTGAAACTACTGCTATTGGGTGAGCAATTCAATCCCCAATTCGCTCCCAACGGCGGGATCCCGAACTTCATATGGCTAATCACGATGGCTTTCAGGAGCCGGCGAGAGTGGAAAATCCACGATTTTGAAGCAGATGAGATTGATTTACACAAAAGATGGCTTTACCAAGAACGAAAAGGAGGAATGGCGAGTCATTATCTTCAACAACATCCTCGACGGCCTGCGGATGACGATCGACGCCATGGATGAGTTCGGAATCACTTTTGAGTACGAGAGCACAAACGTAAGTATATCTCTGTCCAAAGGGATTTGATGAATTCGGCGCTGCGATCATCTACTAAATTTTTCCAACTACAGGCTCATCTCTCAGTCATAATGCAAGAAAAGGACCTGCGGCCGTACGAACCTATACCCATCGAATACCTTCGAGCTTTCAAAGACATGTGGAAGGACCCTGGAATTCAATCAGCTATAGAAAGAGGAAATGAATACGCCCTTCATGATAATTTAAGCTAGTATGTTGTATCTGTTTCCGAATTGCTTCAGCGTTCTAATGGATCACCCGTAGCTTCTTTCTCGATCTAGATCGCCTCTTTAGTAAGGAATTCATCCCCACCGACCAAGACGTATTGCGTGCTCGGCTCCGTACGACTGGAATAACAGAAACTGTATTTGATCTCGGCTCTTTACAATATAGAATGTTCGATGTTGGTGGTCAGCGTTCAGAGCGGAAAAAGTGGATTCATTGCTTTGAGAATGTCAATGCCCTGATGTTCTTGGTTGCAATCAGCGGATATGATCAATGTTTGGCGGAGGACAAAGATGGAGTAAGTACATAAGAGAACGACCGAGGATACTGCTAATTACGTGGCTAGAACCAAATGCAAGAAGCCCTCATGCTTTGGGAGTCCATTGCAAACTCTCACTGGTTCAAGAATTCTGCACTGATTCTCTTCTTGAACAAGATGGATCTCTTCAAAGCCAAAGTAGCTCATAGCCCAATCACCAAATTTGGATTCTCGGATTTCCAAGGGGACACGACAAGTCATCAGCAAACCAGCAAATATTTCAGAGACAAGTTCGTGGCCTTAAATCGCAGCCCAGGAAGAGAGGTCTACTCACATCTTACCAATGCTACCGATACCGATCTCCTAAAAGTTACCATGGCCTCTGTCCAGGATATAATCATTCAACGAAATCTCCAGAAATTGATACTTTGAATACCCTTTTACGAAGAACCCAAGTTTTGATCAGATCTGGTTGGATTTCCAGACATATTCTACCGGAATACATTAATGTCACATGCCATGATGATTTTACCAAATTTATATACGGGTATACAGATTACAGCATTTCGCATACCCCCCGATATACACCTCCTCGACGATTAAATACGACATACGTTTTTCCCCTTTTCATATTTTGTTTCTTGTAAATCAATCAAAGCATGTTTTGCCTCTGGAGCGTTTTGCGATCTGCGCCTGGGAGGACTCTGCTCATTTTTTTTTATACGTACGATTCAAATTATATTTTGCATATGGATCTTCCCCTCCCCTCAGGTGGCGTCTTCCTGGGGAAAGCCTTTTGGTGTCGCCATCTACGTATATTCCGGGCCTCAACGGTTTTCTTATTTGCAAACCTTCTGCTTTTGGAGGGGTAGGGAAATTAAGTTCATTAGAAATGGGTGGGGTAGATATGGAATGGAAACCAGAGTTGAAGAGAAAGAAAGAAATATGCTGGATGTAGCTAGGTAACCTCATGGACCTCGATGACGGAAAATAATCAAAAAAAAAAAGATATTAAAGAAAACTTTAATTCCGTCCTTTTTTCCTTTCTTCTTCTCAATCCTTGCATTTGCTCTCCATGCGTTTCTCGGACTGATTGGCTCGGATTACCATCTATTGGTCTTTGAATCGTTTGATCGCTCACATCTCAAAACGAGAAAACGAATTGGCTATACATAGTACACGCTTCGACAAAAAGTCCGAACAATGGATGTATCCTCACCGGCTACCTGGCCGCGCCGTATTTTACACACGTCCAAGTATATACGTAAAAAAGAGAATCCGGCATATTTTTTCTCTTGTAAGAACTCTGTTGCCCTTACCCCAGACTCCCCAGCATCCGAAACGTGGGGAGGGGGGGGTTATGCCTCACACAGCTCACACAACTCACACACACTGACACGCTCACACGCTCACGCGCGCAATCCCTCTTTTCTCTCTCACAAAATCTGTAATTGCTTTGTAAGAGTGTGCATCCCTTCCCCGGGAGACGGGGGGGAGGCCTAAAACCCGTGAAATCAAGCTTCTTTTTTCTCTTTTCCCTCTCCTCGCTTTCGAAATCCTTCTGAAATACTTCCAACGTCGCAGATCATTACCCTCTCTTCTTAACCCGACCTACCCCCCCCTCTCCCTTCCTTCTTTTGGAGTTTTGTGCCCCTCCTCAACTTTGTGTCTCCCCCCCTCAAACCTCAAAACAATCTAACATTTAACAAAGCGTCTCTTCTTCCTGGCATCCCCGGCAACCAGTACCTGGTATTTTCGTCTCAACTTGGAAAAAGAACAGAGAAAAAGACAGAATAACTATATATGAAAACCCCCCACAAAGAAAGCCCCAAAATGGTAAAGAAGAGGACCTAGAGCAATACGACTTCCCCAACTTTCCCGGGGGGGGGGCATATCCAGGAATCTGCTGTCTTTTCGGGTGGAACGTACCGGAGAGAAAAGATCGACTTTTCCGGGGTTTTTCTTTGCCGGACCTCGGGTGAAGTACAAGTAAGTACAGTACGCATTGCCCCATGCGAATGTTTGCACAATCAAATGAAATGTACGGCAGGGGGTTCATTTGCCGTGTTGGAACGCTACGCTATGCGGACTCTTACTGTAAGGAAGGGAAAATGGAAGCTTACAGACAGGGTAACGCAGTCTTTGTTCCCGGCCCCCCGGGTCGAGTATGAGGTATTCCGTGGCGGCATTGCTGCATGAACTATACTTCGTAAGAGGTTCGCAGACGTGCCTGGGAGGTACCGGCAGTTATTATGGGAGTGGATGATGACGTTGACGTTGCCTGGATTAAGCGAAGAGGTGGTTCTTTTTAAAACAATTAAGATTAAGGGAATGAAAGGTGAGAAACTGCAGCATTGGAAAAGGAAAGAAAAAGAAGGTAATTAGTTATGGTTGGCTTGTGAAGTTGTGATTAAAGTCTAATACTTCGTATTCTCTATGGATAGGCGGATACAAAATCCTACGAGAGCTCTACTCTGTAACATTATAAAGTGCTTACTGCGTCCTTACTCTGCCATAACTTACTGTACCTTAGGCAGGTACGCAATAACGTATTTAAAGTTTTATGCAAGGAAAGCTTCTTACAGTATCCGTACCAGTACCAGTACCAGGACCTTGAGCATAAGCTTACAAGCGGCTTCAGCTAAGACCCAGGGGAAATAACAATAACAATATTGAAATTTAAAAAAAAAAAAGGAAATAAACATTAAGCTTAAGATTCTTCCTTATCCCCGATCTCACTCCTCTCTCGCCCGTCCCTTTATTTCTGAAAAATGGTAAAAGCGTATCAAGTTCTCCAAACAGAACGTTAAAAAAAAGCTCCGAACCCAACCAACAAAAAGCCTTTCCAGTCTTCCCCTCCAGCTCTTGTCTCAATGACGTTCTGTTCTCTACCAACCGATTTTTTTCAATCTCGTGATGAGAACATGCAAAAGTATGGTAACATGCAGTTTGGACTTGCAATATACGTACCGTACATTTCCATCCATCCCATCTAGAGATCCAGTATCCAGCATACAGAAAGCCATACCCTCTCTCGCTCAGGCCCGCTAAAATGCATGCACTCCTTCGTCATTTCTGTATGGGCTTTGGGCGCATGTGCAGGTCATGCAGGTTTTTGCTTAAAACATTTCGGTTTTTTGAATTTTGAGGCAGGGGTTTTCCCTTTTCTGATGAATGAGACCCTTTTTTTATTTTTTTTATTATCATTCTTTTCAGGGGAGAGAAATACACCTGCTGTACCCATAATTTTACTGTAAAAGAGGTTTCGTATGAAAAACTTTTGAACTTTTTTGGATCACGAGGTTGGGGATGCAAGAATAATGGTGAGCACCCCCCCCCCCGGGTTGGTGCTCCTGCTTCCCCGAGCCCTGTAAAATGCGTTTTCCACGGACCTTCTTGGCAAGATTGGGGGCTGGCAGGAGGCGGAGGGGAATTGGATTCCGCGGGGTTTTACCGGAGATGTTTTTTGATGGAGCCTATTGCTAATCGTTGAGATTGTGAGAAATGGGTTCTCTAGATGGGATTGTTGAAGCTGTTGATGAGAGAGGGCTTTGATGCTTTAAACGCCCGAGCCCAGAAGTAACTACTGTAGTTGTCTAACCGACTTGGTCAGAGATATAAAAACAGACCGCTTGTCGTGCTAATTATAAAGCGAAAGGAAGGACTTTGATTACGGGTGAAACGATTTGCTGTGCGTATTGTCGGAGTTCTAGAGCGAAAATCAATAGCTATTTTGCATTGCTAGTTTCCAACAAACTCCGCTTTCTCAGCTATGACACTAAAATTTGGCCTTGACGCTTTTGGGCTTAAACTCGTTCCCGCGGTCAGAGTCTAGACTTTCCGTATGCCGTCTCTCATCTATTTCATAATATGCTTGATTTTAGATGCAGGTATATCAAGAGTGTTGAGAAGTTATACATGGTATCGTTAAGTAGTTCATGTTGCCATTCCACAAAATCCCATCCTTTCTACCACCCCTTTTCAACTTTACTTTTCAGATCTTCAAGTGCTGAATGAAGTTTTGAGATCGTATATCCTGTCCTGATCTACTACATGATTTGGGGATAGGCACTCACACTTGCTATTCAAGCCACTTAAAATCCTCTATCGAGTTTAGCAAGCCCGGTAGCTTCCCGAGTGGCCCGAGCCTACATTAAGTGGGCTGTGGGATCAATATGAATCCCACGTGGATTTCTCCTACACACAAGTGCTAGTCCATATTTGCACTCGGTGGTCGACAATTTTTCCCAACTGTTCCGAGAATTGGTAGGGTCGAGGAGCATTACACTCAATCCCCAGTCCCTTGTGTAATCGAGTATTTTTCTTCCTCCTTCTGTTTATTGACTTCCGCCCCCGGCGCAATTGGATCATTTTGTTCCTCCTTTTCCTTTTTGGCTTCCGTCTCTTCTCTCAATTGCCTCAGTCCTTTCATAACCCTTGGCATATCTCTCGCCCACGCCCTCTTTGTATATTGCTGAACCGCTTGTTTAGCTCTGTTGGCGACCGAACTTTCCATCGCCCTCCTTATTTCAGAAAGGTCTTGAATATCATCACTCCGTAACTTCAGAGGAGCCGTCTCCCAGTCTCTTAATCCGGCAGACCATAGCGACTTGGGTATTACGCGATCTAGGGAGGCCGCTATGTAAGATTGCCGTGGGCGGATAGGGAGAAATGGCCCGTGGAGAGGGTTCCTGATTGGAGATTTTAATTGCCCTTCGTGATTATACTTCGAGGACGAAGCATATATCTCGAAAAGCTTCTCTTGTGGTGTCTCTTCATTTTTTGACTCTGCTGACTCGGATTTTGTATCGGGGGAGGGTCCAGATCCTGAAGGCTTCGTAACTTCAGTGACCAGCTTATACCGAATAGGACTTGCGTTGATGATATCTTGGGCGGCAGATTCGGAGCTAAAGATCGAGAGGAAGGCGTTTTGGGCTTTTGACCTTGGGTCATACTAAATTCAAGGTTAGAAAAATATTAAGTAAGAAAGTATGAGCCATACTTTGAATGATTGAAACATTGCCACTTCCCCATATCGTTCGAGGAGTCGGAGGACTTCTCTTCGCTCAGCAAAGGTTCGCGCCGTTGGGTACATCTTTATGTGGACGGTGCGCCGTGCGAGGGAAAGCGCTTGGTTAAGAGGAGCTTCCATGGCTAATTGGCAGTATGTAAACCCGTAGATGAGCGCAATGTTATCGTGAAATCATCTTTGTGTTTGTAGAGGGTAGGAGCTTGGAAAAAGCTCTCGAATTTCGAAGTTGAAGCTCAATTTACGGGGGCCCTCTCAGGCCAACCATGCAACAAACTGCCGAATATAAAATAACCTCGTCCCTCCTCTCTCATCGCCAAACATATCTACCTCTATCGAATCCACGGCCTTTCACTTCACTTTACACAAGAAAGATTAATTCAAGGGGTCTGTCTTCTTTTCGATAGTGTGTTCTAGAGAGCTCAAGAGCTCAATTAGCCAATAATGAAGCAAGAATAGCCTCAAAAGTAAGAAATTTGGAAAGGGGCAATGACAGAGGAAAGGACAATGAAAAGATCTTTCAAATGCTTTACTAAGAATATAGTTCAGGCTTTCGCCCACAAAAAAGAACAAAGGCAATAGACTTTAAGTTTTATTCCGGTGAATGTAATGATATTAGCTGCTTCACTCTTCCAGCTCCTCCAACTTACCAAGTTCAAGCCATTGTCACACCCTGTCCGACTTTTCTTTTCCCTTTTTCTTTATATCATGGGACAATTAGTATTCTTCTTCTCACCTCTGCATATTCGGCACTTGGTGTTCAATTCTTTGGCCGCCACCTTTGACTTAGACAATAATGGTGCCATTTCCGAGTCTCCTTGGGCACCACACTTACCGCAGTTTGCCAACAGCTGAGAGGCATGGCTATATCCATACAAGGTAATAATTTTCTCGCACATTTTGTAAATCAACTCCCTTGTAATTGTTGGAAGGTGACCTAGGTTGTAGGCGGGGATTGGGTCTTCCTAAGTTATGATTTAGGAATTGACCGAGAGCTGGAAAATGGTATTTTGATTTTGATATCAGCGAAAGAAGTAGAGGTAATTAAGTCTTGCAGAAGAAAGATGCACTGTTCTTTTAAATTTACTACGGTTCAATCATTGTTTCTATCTTCATTTTTATGCAAATTACGGATAGTTTTGCTGTTCCAAGGCCCCTGAGCAGTTCCTTCTTACTTGTTACTAGCTACTATCCAAGTGCCAGGACACTTCGATTCGAGCAAGCATGACTTTAATTACTTTCGTAGCTAACGCGGTTGATGTAACTTTTATCATCTCAAATATAACATGATACCAGATATACCTAATGTTATAAAGTATCTTCTAGAGTGAAAAAGGAAATAGCTACTTAGCTTTGCGTGGGCTGAAACCAAATCTCTGGAAATTCATCCGTTCTACATGATAAAAAAAATAAAACCTAATAGTGAGAAGGGATACTCCACCTCCTAGATTTGGAGTTTTCATTTGCCATCAGATAATATGAATAAGAGAAGGGGCATTATACATATCTAGGAAATACAAGAGTAGAAATTAGAATTTGACACAAAGAGAAAAGTAGCCTTGGAAAAATACTTGGGCTCAATCTTTAGAAAAACACATGACTTTGTCCCACGCAACTAGAACAAAAGCTTTTGATGACGTGGACTCTTGGAACCTCGAATTTGCGAAAGAAAAAATTAACACGACCTTCTTCCAAGACAACCTAGCGTTTTTGTGAGATGTATTCCGCCACCAACCTCGTATTCTATAAATCTCTACATCTGGATTGGTATCGCCTACCTCTCGGTTATTGAATGTTCGCTTGAATGGAAGTCATCCCGACTACCTGCATTAACTAAAAGTTTGGGCCACGATTTAAGGTTAGCTCAGGCTAGTGTTTCCCGTCGAGCACATGATTTTCACGCTCCCCAGAAGGTTGAGAAAATGCCCTATTCGTAGGTTGTGGTGGCTGAGATCAGCTCTGTTCCATCCTTCGTACTCGGACTGGTAATATGGAGGCATGTTATCCGAATCATAGCTTTGCTGATATTGGCACCATTTGGTGTCGGGAGCTTGCTATCTGCCACAGTGCCACGTCATTAGCTATTATTCCAGCTTCATTATTCGTATTATGGTACTTTAAGTCTCTGCATCTTCTTCATTTGAAGATTTAAAGATAATTGAATCACCTGACTTCACACCAACGGAGGTGGAGCTGGCAAGCCACTCGGTGCAGACTCCAATCCAGTTTGGAATCAAGAAATCTCTTGAAAAATGGTTCACTGTGTGCTACGGAATCAGTGTGGGAGCAAAAGTTTGAAAGAGGAGTAGCCAAAACACGCATGACACGTCTGACGGATGTAGGACTTCCCCATTATTGTCTGATACTCGAATCACACCCGGAAACCGTTCTATCCTGCAAGGACCCATGGCAGTGCCGTCATCTTGGGCTTGGGCTTAAGCTTGGCCTTTGGTTCGTCTGAGCCGTGATCGTGATCGTTGCGCAGGAAAACAAGGAGTTGATCTGCCCAGGGTCGCGCCAACTATCCGACTTTAATTTGCTAGCGAGAACCAATAGAAAGCCGAGCGCAAGACTGAGCCACACAGGCCCTGAATTTCTACGTCACCAATGTCCACCGTTGTCCGCCACATTACATTATCCTCCTGTAATATGGGATCGCACGGTTGATACTTGTATCCTCTTTGCTGCCAACGTCGGCAGATAGTCGCTCATTTCCCTGGAATTGTAAATTCACCGAGAGGACCACCCTCTATCCTTCGTTGCCTACGTAGCCGGCGGTGACTGGTGAGCCACTACTGGCCCAGTTCCTTCGACCCAACTCCCACCAGTGAAAAGCTAGATTGAAGTGTGACAGTATCGTTGTTATGCTTGTCACTAATCCTGAGACAAAGGAGTTGGCAAAGGACTGAGCCACAACATCCAAGCTGCGTCAGGCTGCATGTTACCCCAGGCCATGAATGTGGGAAAACAGAGTTTGGCCAATCCGCGCCAAACACTTCTTGTTCCTTGGTTTCGTGACGCCAGCTAGGGGGCCCTAACACCCTCATCACGCAAGTGATAGACATAGCTGAAACTTTTGAATAAAACCTGCCAATTCCCCAGATCTGTCGTCTCCAGTTTTGCTTCTGAACGCCGTCCCATTCGAAAGCTGTTGTCATTCACAATAGAAGAGCACTTCACGTCTCTCCATCAAAACAACACAATCCCTCTATCCTCGAACTCCGAGAACCAAACCTCAAAATGGCGAGAACTGGCTTTTTCCATCACATTGGCACATTCCTTCTCTTCGTATCTGCCGTCCTCATCTTAATCACCACGATCTCTGCTCCAGTCGTCCATGATATTGCGATCTTGAAAGTCGATATCACCGCCAATACCGATGGCAAAAATCAAGCTGTCACTTTTGGCACCTTTGGTTACTGCATTCTCGATGTCGGTGGATCGAAGTATGCCCTTCCTATCCTCGCATTCTGTAACGCGCATTACTGACGTTTTTGGATAGTACTGACCATGACTCCTGCACTGGAAAGCACATTGGCTACAACCCAGCTGACGTTATGGCTCAAGTCGACAACACCAACTTCAATCTTGCCTCTGAAGACACCACCAAGGCACTGACTCGTGTTATGGTTCTCCATCCAGTTGCCTGCGGTCTTGCCTTCATCGCATTCCTCGTCGCCCTAGGAGCTGGCATGTTTGGTTCCATCTTTGCAGCTGTCATTTCAGCCATCACCTTGATCATCACAATTGTTGTCTTGGCGACAGACTTGGTTCTGTTTGGCCTGATTAAGAAACATGTGAATGACGACGGCAGCGGAAGCCATGCTCATTACTCAACTGGCTTGTGGACCCTCGTTGCGGCATTGGTTACCCTCTTTTTCGGAACCATCATTATTCTCTTCTCTTGCTGCTCCGCAAGACTACACAAGGACCGCCCTGTGAAGGGTACCGAAGCTGGATACACTACCCAGCGTAGACGTTTCTGGCAACGCAGCCGTTATTAAATCCGGGACCTCAAAACACTCAGTCTGCGTCTACGATAATTGACATTTGATAGAGTGTGAGGAAGATTGCATAATATTTGAGGATTTTCTCGTGGGTTGGCGTCCAGGGCATGACTCTATCAATTTCCTTGAACCCTGTACTTCTGTAGTTGAGCGTTTGCATGAGATACCAAATAAGCTTATGGAGGTTGTAATGATGATGTCTGTACTATAAGAATAATGAAATGAAATTGAAACTTGATCTACCTACATTGCGTTGGCTTTCAATATGCCAAGAAGTACCTTTCTTGTATGTACCTGCCGACATTAGACACCTTATTCACGTGACGTGGTATTGTAACTACCTCGAACTACTATTTAACTGTATTGTTATCTCAATGCTCTCATAGCTTCAACAAAAATGACGAATTTAGTAATGTCGGTGGATGTAGTTACCAATTTGAAAAATTAGTCGGCTTTTCGTACCCCGGCACTTAGGTAAAGGGGTCGCTAAAGGGAATTTCTCCACTTTTCCTCATCCAACCAGTCGAAATCTTGGAGAGTTTTCTACCTTCCGTTTGATATTTCGTTAGTAAGTAGCGGCTTTGAGGGTAGTATGTATATCCTAGATGAAGACACTAGAGTAGTGGACCAAATGAAACATATCCATCTATAGCTTAGACATAATTTGGGATTCTTTTTCTATTATTAAACAAACGTAGCTCATTGATTACTCCGAGGAACCCTTCTGTCAATGAAAATCCCGACGCAACGTAAATTAAAGACTGTCATTGTAAATGTATCTGAAAGAGCAAACAGCTGAAAAGAATCAAAAATACAGCGTTTTAGCGCTACCTCACCCCCAACCTTGCAGGATCTAAAGGTTTTCTTGAATGAAAATCGTGAGTCCTAGTAGCCCAGGATGGAAGTTGTTCGTTCTCATTTGGCTCTCCATGGCATATAGAGCCTGAAGATTCCATGAGCTCCTTAATCTTCTTGATCATTTGGACTGGGTCTGGTCGAACATCGGGATCCCATTCTGTCGCCCTCATTATAGCTTCTTGTAGCTGGGAACTGTATCGTTTTCGGCTATCACCGGGATTTCTCGACTCCCTTTGAACTTCGACTATATCCATAGGGTAGATACGTCCCTCAGTACCTTCCATCCAAGTTGATAATTCGACGTCTCTGGGCATGTCGCTCCAATCCATGACGCAAAGCGCCCCCGGATATAGCTCTCCTTTAATATCAGAAGGTAGACTTTTGGCAAGAGTATAGATACTAGCTCCAAGGGCCCAAAGATCTGACTTGTGGGAATGCTTCTGATTGTTAGGAAAATGGGTTTCTTCATGCTCGTTTTGTGGGTAAGGGTTCCAGCACAGCTCTGGAGCAAAAAAAATTGATGTGCCAGCTTTACTGCCGCTACTTTGGCTGTAATCCTCTCCTGGATGCCCGCTTGGTAGATCTTCGCATGCGAGCCCAAAATCGCTGAGTACGCAGTAAAAGTATTTTGTACTGCCAACAGTATCCCTTGACTTAAGTAAGACGTTGTCTGGTTTCATATCGCGGTGTAAAACTGGCATCCAGCCCGGGACAGGATCATAATTGTCTACTTCTCCCCCGTCCAAAAAACTTCGCCCGCTCTGCATGTATGCCAGCCCATCACATAGGCCAGCAAAGGCGTGCCAAAGAAACTTTTCAGGAACTTCTGCTTTTAGCCCGCTCCTTGATTCTTCTCGCTTTAGGCAATAAGCCATGATGAGACGGTCTAGAGAACCTCTATCGCAGAACTCGACATAGACTGATGCTGTTGTAAGATCATCGAGTATAAAACTGGCAGTATAGAATGATATAGATGGGTGTTTGAGATCATGTAGCATCTTGATCTCTTTCCGTGCCGTCCCTCTTTGCAAGTCATCTCCCTTGAACCTGTTTGAGGGTTTAGCATGCACATGTATCATTCTGCTATGTGGGACAGGATTAGAAGTGACAAACCTACCTCTTTTCCACGCTGAGCCGTTCTTGACCTCTTAATTTCACTACATAGACTCCCCCGTTCATGCCCCCAAGTGTTCCGTTACCTGGATCCAGAATTTTGAGTATATCATATTTGTGTCGAATATCTTTTGTAGCTGTTGGTTGTCGTTTCATCTTATCGAGAGGTACGGATCTTTGCATTTTTCTGACAGCGGCTGCGATGTGAGATGAATCATCTTCTTTCCAGTAGTCGTTACTAGAAGCAATGACCAAAGGGTGATATCTAGGGTCTTGTGTAGTGCTTTTTGTAGTTTTTCGATTGAAATACAGGGGAATGCGACCTTTGCCTCTCGGCCCCGAGCACAGTCTCAAGATCCATGATTCAGGAAGAGAACCGCGAGTTGGGTGACAGTATGTGGTTAGCTTAGTTGGAGACACAAAGTATACTCTATGTTGATCATCTTCTCTGTATGTCCATCCATACGGAAGTCCTACCAACTCAGCAGACATTTCAATTATCGCCTGTAGAATACCGGTACAGTGATATCCTTAGAATGATGAGTGAGTCTAGCTGGTTATGGGATTAATGATGTGGAATATTGTAGACCTAATCTTGGTTCTGTAGACCTGGAGGCTAGTCAAAAGTGCAAGATAGGCTAGATTATTTAAACTTCATTCGGGCCGGCCGTAGCGAGTCACCTCTGAGCCTCATTCAAACGAAGCTACAAATTAATATCGACCAGTGTGAATAACCAAAGAGTGAAGAAAACTATAACCCAACAAGACCAACAGCATCAAAATGACAGATCAAATACAGAATTCGGAGACTGGGCCTGTACGAAATCAAAGTGTTCGCGTTGCAGGAAGAGATATTAGGGTTCCTGAGGATATACCCCTTCAGCTCGTACGGCGTCATCAAGATGGCCTTTATGGCAGCCACAGGTATGAATTATCGCCTGGATCAGAAGTCTCAGGATCCAGTAGCAGCACTGTACAGAATCGAAATGAAGTCGCGAACGATGAGGATGATGAAATTGTGATTTCAAACGATGAACCAATTATCAATGCATTGGGAATTATATTCGACTGGGAAATGAAAGTCAATGACACGGCTATAAACAATGGCATGGGAGATATGAAAGACGAGAACAGCGATTCGATGCCGAAACCCTACCATGAGGAGACTTGCGAAGAGAAAGACAAGAGCAGTGACTCGATATCTAAACACGACCACAAGGGGGACTATGAAGAGAAAGACGAGAACACCGACTTGGTTTCTAAACACGGCCATGAGAACTACGAAAATAAAAACAACAGCATCTCAACATCTGAACACGACCACGAAGAGGGCTATGAAGAGAAAGACAAAAATAGGGATTCGATATCAATAGAAGAAGGCCAGGAGAACCATAAAGAGAAAGACGAGAACAACGATAAGATATCAAAAGAAGACGACCGGGAGAGTCATGAAGAAAAAAACGAGAACAGCGGTTCGATATTAGAAAATGACAACCAGGAAAGTTATGAAGAGAAACTTGAAAGATGGCGTCAATTCTACATTGGTAGAAACTTGACACAATGTTTGGATCTCGACGACCAGGTCGCTACATACCCTTCGGAGCTTCTCTTCTCTTTGCTGTTCAACGAGGTTCAAACTACCAGACGCCATACACCGCTTGTGAAATCCGGGAGCCCGGAAACCAGAGCTTTCTGGGATAACATTCGGAAGGAGCTAGCAGATACGGATTCTTTGAACTCTGAATTGCCTCCAAATGAGGAGATGGCGGCTGAACAAAAGGAGACTGATATGTATCCCGCGGCTAGGTGCAGTAGATCGTCAAAGACAATGGCCTTTTCAAAGAATCCAAACCATGGAGGTACATCGACCACAATTGACAGCGCCTCAACCAGAGAACCCAAGGCTGTGAGTGGCATAATGATAGCGGATGGAAGGGATCCTGAGTTATTGAGTTTGAGAGCTTATTTGAAAGGCGAGTCTCGTCAGAACAAGCAGCCGAATCTCGCTTCCAATCCCAGCATCTGAATTTCGCGCTAGCATTTGTCTCACCGGCACTTCCCGTTTGACACCTTCAAACACGTACTCTGTATTATTCTAATCTCAGAAGCAGAAATTCACCACCTACGAGCCACCATGGATCCCTTTTCTGCTGAAGGAGAGCTACTGAATTTGCACAATTACTTTCATCAGGGGCAATTTCAAGAAGCTGTCGATTTCGACACCGCCGGTCTCTCCCCCGAAAACGAAATCCCAGCTCGAGTGATCTCTCTCCGCGCACAAATCGCTCTAGGACATGCTGAAGAGGTCATTGCTGATGTCCAGGGTGAACAAGATGTCGAATTAGTTGCCGTTGGAGCACTGGCTGAATCTGCCGCCGGTAACGAAAGCAAGGCTGTGAAAATCGCAGAGAAGCTGGCTAGCGACTCGGCGGATAATGCTACGGTCCAGGTTCTGGCCGGAACTGTTCTACAAGCTGCTGGAAAGAGCGAAGAAGCTTTGGCACTGCTGTCCAAGCATGAAGGGAATCGTATGTCTCTAATATGGATTGAGATTGTTGTGCTGACCAGATAACCCAGTCGAAGCTGTTGCGCTGATTGTGCAAATCCACCTTGAACAGAACCGTACGGATCTTGCTATAAAGGAAGTTCAAGCGGCGAGGAGATGGGCGCAGGATAGTCTTCTAGTTAACCTTGCAGAGTCATGGGTTGGCTTACGAGTGGTATGTTTAGACTTGCCAGAATAAAGCGCAACTCTAACATACTCCAGGGCGGAGAAAAATACCAACAAGCATTTTACGTCTTCGAAGAACTTGCACAGGCCCCATCTACAACTTCTATACACAGTCTTGTCTCGCAAGCCGTTGCTGAAATACATCTTGGACGATTAGAGGAGGCGGAAGCAGCTCTTCAACAATCTCTCTCGAAGGACCCGAAAAGTGCTGAGGTGATAGCGAACAGCATCGTTCTTAACATGATATCAGGCAAAGATGCCACACAACTTAAAGCGTTCGTAATATTCTAATCCGAGGCGAAATTATGCTGACAGTTTGGTGGTCTTTAGTGACTTGAAAAGCACCGCCCCTAACCACCACTTCCTTACCGACTTGGAAGAAAAATCGGCATTGTTTGATACTGCAGCCACAAAATACTCAGCCAAAGTCGCAGCAGCATAATACCCAGCGATATATTGACAGGCGTAAAGGAATATTCGGATCGGATTTTATGTTTAGAGTATACAAAAATTGCATAATCAAAGCATTTCCATTTCCCTCCAATCATATTCCCGCAATGGAATGCTGGCTTCATAGTACTATGTAGGGCATCTCTCTGAGCGCTGCTTACTTTCGTAAATGGAGAATCAGTTCTGAACCGCAGCCGCGTGTTTTATGCACATTGACATCACAAGCGTAACCCACTGTTCTCCCATGCAGGTATCAAGACCCCCAAAAGATTTCCAAGTGAGCATTGCGGGGTCGAAGATAAGATATTCACTATGCACAGTGACGCCCTCTACGACTTCCAATCATTCTTTATCGATTCACGGCCCGTTGCGATAGAAAATTAGAACCGCACACCGACAAACTGACGTTGCTAATAGAAACCAGCCACCTTGAATCGCCTTCATTGACCTATGCACCCCACATATCACATTCCTGCGCTCGATTCACTACATGAAAAACGCCGTGAAAGATGTAAGAAATCTGTGCGGGCAGATTCAATCATATCCAGTCATTGCGACTCGTGAGACCCTTACTTAGGGCATTGCAGCAGAGGGATAGTGGGGTCACACTAGGGGGAAGATTACAATAAGTGACCATGACATCATATCTCTCGTCTCCATTCACATGCAAATATGATTTCTCAATACCTTCAAGAAAAACTGCACAATGCATGTCTTCAAAACACCCTTTGAAAAGAAGCAGATTGTTCCTTTTTTTTATTAGATTTATAAATTAATCATAACAAGCTTGTCATCAACTCTCGTAGACTGAATTGTTTAGAATTACCCCTCTAGCGTATATACTCTGTTACCATGCCAAGACTTTGCCCCACTATACGCGAGCAGTGTTGTCTCCATGAGCCTCGACGACGTTCTACGCACAATGGAGTCATCACTTCAGGGTTCTCGGCCAAATAGATCACGAGCAAGCGCAAGCGTCTTGCTAGGGCAATGCCGATCTTGTGAAGTTTCAGCATCTGCCAGATATGCGATGAAAATCGAGAATTCGATCGGGGGGCAGCCACCTGAAAAGCTTTTCCCTGAAAAGCCGTTAGTTCATCCAAGGCGCTAAGTGGCGGGTACGAAGACACCTCTGGAATTAGAGATATGTTATCATCGTGAAGGTAATACCCCTGCCATGGCTTGACCTGGCTTTAGGATGTTTACCGGGCAAAGGTGGATAGGAGGCTGTGAATAAGAAGGCGTTGATATTCCACTTTTCAACTTCTTTCTTCTTTATTTTCATAACAAAGTAATTATCATACTTGGACTATCCTATCCATCTGCTCTTTTGAAATTTATATCTCTGTACCACTTGAATATACTTTTGGCTTTCACAACATTGTCATCTTCAAACGTAATTCAAAATGCCTGCTGCTATCACTCCTCCTCTGGTCTCTTCAACAAAAGACCTTACTGTCCCAAAGACAAGTTACGTGGCAACACAAAATGGCGATATATTGCACACCAAGCGAAAGATTATCTGTTTCTCAGGTATGTGTAGATCGTTAGAACTCTTGTAATTTTTGCCGGTTTCACACCGGAAATTTTGCAACACCTCTCTGCGATCCATATGTATCTAACCACTACCACCAGACTTTGACGGCACAATCTTCATGCAAGACACCGGCCACATTCTATTCGATGCTCATGGATGCGGCTCTGAACGCCGCGCCATCCTCGATGAGCAAATTAAATCTGGTGAACGATCTTTCCGTGAGGTCTCGGAAGAAATGTGGGGATCCTTAAACGTCCCTTTCGAAGATGGATTCCAAGTCATGGCAGACACTCTCGAAATCGACCCTGATTTTCACGCATTCCACCAATTCTGCATCAAGAATAACATTCCATTCAACGTCATAAGTGCGGGCTTAAAACCAGTGCTTAGAAGAGTGTTAGATGAGTTTTTGGGCGAGGAAAACAGTGGCAAGATTGATATTGTGGCGAACGATGCCATGATTAGTCAGGACGGCGGTGAGTGGAAGCCAGTGTGGAGACACGATACCGAGTTAGGTCATGACAAAGCTCTCTCCATCAATGAGGCTAGAGACCAAGCCAAGTTGGAGTGTGAAGACGGCACCATTCCGTTGATTGTCTTTATCGGTGATGGCGTGTCTGACTTGCCAGCCGCAAGGGAAGCAGATGTCCTATTTGCAAGGAAGGGACTCAGATTGGAGGAGTATTGTGTCGAGAATCGCATCCCGTATATCCCTTTCGAGACATTTGCAGAGATTCAGAGGGAGGTGAGCAAGATCATGTTGGAGGATGAGAAGAAGACCGGAGGGAAGGGTACCCCAGCCAGGTTCAACCCCAGGGCCAATATGTGGAGAAGGGTTTCAAGCAGGAATGCCGTAAGTGTCCCTTTGCCAGCATATTATCGGATCATGTATTGATGAGAAATAGGTCCCAAAATATCTTGCTGCTACACCGTCGAAGGAAGAAAAGATGTTCTTGTGGCCAGAGCAGTTCTCGGAGTATAAGCCAAAGGCTATATCGGAAACCGTTGCTGCTTAGATTTGTTTGTTTTCTGGAAAATGTATCATTATACCTGTTGTGTTTGGGTTGGCGTTTGGCATGGTGCGGCGATCGGTGTTGATACTTGTTAGATAAGACAATATCTTTGCGGGTTTGGGTAATGTTCTATAAATCAGACTTCTATAGAACAGACTTTTATATAGAAGTAAAATAAAAGCTGATTAACTCGCTTTTTGACGGTTTTTTTTGGCTCGCGGATTAGTCTTAGGTGTTCCTGGTATCACTGTCAAAGGAATAGCCAATATCTTATGCGGGGTCTGGGATGACCAAACAAGCAAACCTCCTGACCAAATTCCGCAAGGTAACACAATATCTTAAATCTGTATCAACGATTATGAAAAAAGTTGAGAGCTATAGCGGCGCTGCACTTCCTAAAGCTGTATAAGGCTCTCACCACGCTAATGTGAAATGCCCTGAATATAAAACGCGGGGATATAGCCTTATAGCCTCTTTAAGGTGATATCCAAATTGCAACACGTCCAAAGCCTGGAAACGAAGGGGTTAACCAAGGAATGTAAATGAAAAGTATACTGTACGAAGAGTGGCTAGATGACCAGTGAGTTCTGAGACTCCAAAAAGCAAACTGCACACCGTTGTCTAGACGAGGCCTCTAGTCAAAGAGGACAAGTCTCGAGAACTGGCTGAGCTTTTAATAGCCTTTCTGATATATCGGAAAAATATGAGGTATATACGTGAATCTCCCTGCGATTACCACGCATTCTTCCGAACCTAACAAGCTTCGCATGTGTCCAGAGCATTGGTGACGTGACGATCGCTTCGACCAGGTAGGTTACAATATCTTTCCGTCATCCCGCGACTAAGTGTCTCGAACACCTCGAATTGTACGGATTGAAAAACCTACAAAGCATAGCCAGCACCTTCACAATTTATGAGCCAGTTGGCGCTTTCCACCGCCTTGCACGCTCACTTGGCGTCGCCGCCGAGGCGTTCGAGCGAGCAAACGCCTCAATTCGACACACTTTAAGCTTTGGAAGTTTATCGTCGTGCCATCTCCCTCATTCCACCTCTCGTCATACTCGAAAGAACAGCTCCTCACCCAGACGGAGGATTCGGACGGCATAAAAATTGCGACCGGTACAACACAAATCGACAAATCGCAGCGGCTTTGCTGCCCCTCCCACCACCGCTTGGCTCTTGTCTGCAAGCGGCACAGCATTATTACTATCCCTGGCCGTAAGCCATCCATTCAAGGACCAACCAAAATCGTCATTGACTTTGCCAAGGGCCAGCCTTTTCAACTCCCGCCAAAAGTTCAGCGCAGCTCGGTGTGCTGCTTGCTGATCTGTCGGCCCTGCCACTGAGGGGAAACTTGGCTCCTGGGCGGCCATCAATATAAACTACACCATGGTGCGCATTACGCTGCCCAACCGCCTGAAATCCTACACTGGTGGCTCCGGCAGCAATAACTCCCGCAACACGAGCCCGAATCCAAACATGAGGAAAGCAGGAGCTTCAGAAAACACTTCGGAGAATGCGAAGGGGAATGGATTGATGCTTAAGGTCGTGGTGATTAAGGTATGCTGGACAGCTGGGTCTGTGGGCTACCAATCGAGGATACTGACGATGGGGACGTGCAGGGCAGGAATCTTGCTGCGAAGGATAGGAATGGTACCTCTGATCCCGTGAGTATATAACGCCCTTTCGAAGACGCAAACACAATGCGGGAAGAATATCGAGTGACTTAAGAAATCGCAGTACGTTGTCATCACTCTCGGCGATTCGAAGAATGCCACGCACTCGGTGCAGAAGACACTAAATCCAGAATGGAACGTCACAGTCCAGATGCCCGTGTCTGGCGTCAACAGTCTCCTCCTAGACTGCGTCTGCTGGGATAAAGATAGGTTTGGGAAGGACTATTTGGGCGAATTCGATCTGGCTCTGGAAGATATTTTCGCGAACGATCAAACCGAGCAATTGCCCCAGTGGTATCCTCTGCGGAGCAAGAGACCTGGCGGCAAAAAGACCAGCAATGTCTCTGGTGAGGTTCAATTGGCTTTTACGCTACTCGACACCACAAACTATACTGCCACGCCGGCACAAGTCTTGGATAAGTTTCGTGCGTTGGCGGGTGTGATGGATCTTCCAGATGTCGGGATACCTACAAAGCAAAATAGCCAGAACAGTACTGGGGGAGATGAAGATGAGGAGTATTGTGACGATGAGGAAGAACCGAGTGACGAAACTGATGATCCGACAAAGCTGGAGAATGTCGAGAAGAGAAAACGAAAACTTAGGCTGAGGGGCCTGAGGAAGAAGAAGCAGCTGAATGGATACGAGTTTGGTGGAGGAAGTGATGTCGTGGGTATCGTGTTTCTGGAGATTGGAAAAATTACAGATCTCCCTCCGGAGCGGAACATGACCAGGACTTCCTTCGATATGGACCCTTTTGTTGTTGCATCCCTAGGCAAGAAGACCTACCGGACCAGAGTCATTCGACACAATTTAAATCCAGTTTTTAATGAGAAGATGATTTTCCAGGTTCAGAGGCGCGAGCAGAGTTACTCACTATCTTTCACTGTTATAGATAGAGATAAGCTCTCTGGGAACGATTTTATAGCTTCGACCGCTCTGCCCATCCAAGAAATCACAAGCACAGCCCCCGAGGCAAATCCCGAGACTGGCCTCTATACTCTGAAAGATCCGCCAGACCCCAGTGCCTTTCCGCCGCAGGCAAATAAATCACGGTTTAAGCTACCAATGTCACGATCCTCTTCATCCCAGAGTCTCAACAAAATGGCACGTCCAACTCTGTCATCAAAAAACTCAAGCCAGAATACAGCTCAGAGCCCTAGTCCATCAGGTACGAGTACCCCTGTACCTCAAGGGTTAGCCCCAACCAGTAACCCAGGTGGCCTTCAACCTGGCGACAATATTCCACCTCTGAATGCTTTGGATGAAAATGAAAACAATGCCGCCAACGGAGATCCAGACCTGCACCCATTCACCGTCCCCTTGAAATTGAAGAACGCTGAGAAATGGGAAGAGAAGCACAGTCCACAACTGTATATTAAGGCCAAGTATGTTCCATACCCCGCTCTCCGCCAACAGTTCTGGAGAAGCATGTTAAGACAATATGACACCGATGAGAGCGGACGGATTAGCAAGGTCGAGCTTACAACAATGCTGGATACACTTGGGTCAACATTGAAAGAGTCAACCATTGACGGCTTCTTCAAACGTTTTCAGAAACAAGGCTCTACCACCGATGAAAGCTTAGACCTGAGTTTTGACGAGGCTGTGATTTGCTTAGAAGACCAGCTCTTTGAGAAATCCAAATCACAATCCGTTGGCGACAAAGTCAGAGGTCTAATGCCAGACTCTGCTGTGGTGAAGAGCTATATTCCAACCCAACTTGGTGGCACAGCAGGACAGTCCGCGCCTTCTGTGTCCTCAATTGCAGAGACACCAGCAGCTTCTGAAAGTAATACACTGGTTGATCAATCTCAACCCGGGCTTGAAGCTCAGGCAGCTGAAGATCCTCGCACTCCTGAAGAAGGAGATTACTTAGGCAAAGACGATCTCAATGATCAAGCAGAGGAGCACGTGGTTGAGATTAGAGAATGCCCTATTTGTCACCAGCCGCGCCTAAATAAGCGTTCTGATGCCGACATAATTACTCACATTGCTACGTGTGCCAGTCATGATTGGCGTCAAGTCAATAATATTGTGATGGCTGGATTCGTGACCCCCAGTCAAGCGCAGAGAAAGTGGTACTCGAAGGTTATAACCAAAATTTCCTACGGTGGCTACAAGCTCGGTGCCAACTCTGCGAACATCCTCGTCCAAGACCGTTTAACTGGGCAGATTAACGAAGAGCGAATGAGTGTATATGTGAGACTAGGAATCAGACTACTATATAAAGGTCTAAAATCTAAGGAAATGGAGAAGAAGCGAAGTATGTTTTGTCATATTTATACTGTATCTAATGCCCCTTCTAAAACAATAGCTAACAAAGAACCAGTCCGCAAACTGCTACGAGGACTGAGTTTCAAGCAAGGGGTCAAATACGACGATCCGGCCTCCAAAGCCGAAATCCAGAAATTTATCAACTTCCACCAGCTTGACATGACCGAAGTCCTACTACCCCTCGAGCAGTTCAAGAATTTCAACGAGTTCTTCTATCGCGAACTTAAGCATGACGCAAGACCGTGCTCTGCGCCCGAAAACCCAAAGATTATTGTCAGCCCCGCGGATTGCAGATCAGTGGTTTTTAACCGGATGGATGAAGCTACTAAGATTTGGGTGAAAGGCAGGGAATTCTCCATAGAGAGATTGCTCGGGAATGCATACGCCGACGATGCACCAAGATACAAGAACGGCGGTCTAGGCATCTTCCGTCTCGCACCACAAGACTACCATCGTTTCCACATCCCCGTTGACGGCGTGATGGGCGTTCCGAAACCAGTCGAGGGCGAATACTACACTGTCAATCCTATGGCTATCAGGTCAGCTCTTGATGTGTATGGTGAGAATATTAGGGTGGTGATTCCCATCGACTCTGTCGCTCATGGCAGAGTAATGGTCATTTGCGTAGGCGCAATGATGGTCGGAAGTACCGTTATTACGAGAAAACCTGGCGAGAATGTGAAACGGGCGGAAGAGTTGGGCTATTTTAAGTTCGGAGGAAGTACGATTTTGCTCTTGTTTGAGGAGGGGTCAATGAACTTTGATGATGACCTTGTAGACAATTCTAATGGGGCGCTGGAGACTCTGGTAAGTTTTTTTTAACTTTTTTCCTGCGATGGGATTCTAGATCATATGCTGACTGGAATAGATTCGCGTCGGCATGTCAATAGGTCATCACCCGACCCAAACACAATATACGCCTGATATGCGTAAGAAGGATGAAGACATTACAGAAAAAGAAAAGGCGGACGCCAAGAGGAGAATCCAAGGGAGCGTGGAGGATGATGCGCAGCCCGCCCTCGCTTAGATGCCTGTAATAGGCACCCTTGCGAGGCTAGGAAGTCGCGGTGCTGTGTTACACTGCTGAGAATCATGGACAGAGGAACAGACTCAAGATGCATTCTCGACTAGATAAATGAATGATTTTGGAAGTGGAGCGTCGCATTGACTGGATAGCGATAGGATTAGAGGATGCATGGATAGGCAACATCTCGCTACAAAGAAACAAATTCGTAAGAGTAGAATTGCAAGCCAATTCGATAAGAGGTAATATACCATACTCTTTCCATTCGTCTGATGTATTTGTAAAGTCAAGTTTTGTAATATTTAGAGGGTCTTCAAGAGAAAGAGAAGTTTGGAAAACTGAAGAGTAGTAATGTCCAACGAAAACTTTGATTCGCGTATATATATACGAAGTAGAGCCTGTCTAACTCTGTGGCTTCCTATGTACAAAAAATTCAAACCTTTTTCCAACGCCTGAAACCTGACCCCAAAACTCCAGAGAAAAAAAAACCAGAAGCCAGAAATAGCGTATTTACATGAATGAATCAGCGATATCAAGATCGGCTCAACTCGTCGAGAGTATCCATTCTCTTAAGTGCTGTGATAAACAGCCACGTACTGGACCTCCATACCTGCGGCTGATCCATCGACAGTATTTGCAGCAACTGGTCCAGGCCATCCACCTCCAATAGCAACGTTCAGAATCATGAACATGGGGCTCTGTGCAACGGCCTTCCAGGCTGCTTGTCCCAAATCGCTGCCGTGAACAACATGGTATGATTGCCCATCCATATACCACGTGAGAGTCTGCTGCGTCCAATCGCCGTTTGTAAGATCAATAGCATAAGCCCAGGTGTGGAAATTTCCATAATCGAAGTCAATACCGGAGCTGAGGCCGGTGTCGTCGTTGCAAGTAGGTCCGCAGTGCACAGTGCCGTATCCAAGTTTTCCTCCATCCACATTCTCGAAGGTGTCGATTTCGCCGCATTCGGGCCAGTTGGTGCCTTCGCGCATAGACTGTCCGAGAGACCAGAATGCCGGCCAGACGCCCTGCAATTTCCCGGCGGCTTGGGCCGCTGGGTCTCCGAGTTTGAAGCGTGATTGAACGATCATCTTCCCTCCGGCGGGTGCTTGCCAGGAGCCCGTTGTGGAGACTCGGCATGATGTCCAGCTCCCACCAGCGTTCTCGGGAGTAATCACAAAGGTACCGTCTGATGAGATCTTGCAGTTGTCGTTGCTTGTTGTGTACTTCTCTTGCTCGCCGTTCGAGGGGGCGGAGGTGAAATATTCCCACTGGGAGGTATCTAACGCGCTGCCTGAGAAAGTTTCACTCCAGACTACACTGAAGCCGGCAACAGTTTCTATTTGAGTGGCAAGAGCAGAGGTGAAGAGGGCCGTGAGGCAGGTGGCAGTAGCTAAAGAAATAGAATGCATTTTGAGTAAGAAAGAAATTGAAGAGTAAGACCGAAAAGTGATATTGAAAATTGAGGTTGAAGAGTGAGATTGGAGAGTGATAGATAGTTTATAAGAGAGATGTGTGCATGATAATAAGAAGAGAAATAATGCAAATGTTCGTGGGAGAAACAGAAAACTTTATACTGTTTGCAAATGCCTGTTTCAAGGGATGCGGCAGCAAATAAACGACCCCAGGTCCAGGTAAATAGAGCATCGACACAAATAAACATCCTCGCCCAACACTTTGAAAGTTTGAGGGAACAACTTACGAGGGTCAGGTAAAATGAGCCATGTCTTACGGGGTAAAAGAATCATTAGAGACTGACGATAGGCTTTGTTGGTCGTTCAAACCCCTAGTTGCTCCTGTTAGGATCAAGCGAGGCTTCTCAATTTTGGATCGTACATTCCATCCCATCTGAGGATTAGGAAATAAGGTTATGCGCCGCACCGAATATCAAATAAGGGGAAATTAGAGACGAATCGACACACAGAATGCCTTGCTTAAAGAACTAACTAATTAGCAACCCTCGGAAGCTAGGACCTGGCCCTTAATCCTAAACATGCGCGAGGATAAGGAAAAGCGAGCTCAAGGCACTTCAGGCTCCTACTCGTGGCTGAGGTAAGGATCGCTCTAGCGTATCAGCAGTCCGACATTCTTCCAGCAAGCGTTTACGAGGCCAATGAGAAACAGGACAGACGAATGTAGCAGAGCCTCATCTTATCGAGAATCGCATAAGCTTTCGGGCTGTGCCTAAGTCGTAGGTGTTCTCGGAGCGAAGTGCCAATGAAAGCTTGCGATTTCAGTGTAAGAACCTAAATATCGTGGGATTTCGAGCCAACGAGAGCGTTTCAATCTACTGATGAGGCGGAAAGCCTGATAATAGATTGGACTACATCGAGATGAGCATTCTCTGCGTGATCGTGGTGCTGAGGATTGAAAGCGCAGATTAAAAAAATCCCTACGTCGATCTGTGCCGCGATCACGTGTGCCCCTATTTTTAATCTGCAAGGAGGACGGCCATTGAAACTCAAAACACCCAACTTTCTCCTGTTGTAAGAATTATACCATGCTTGCACTCCTTAATATCGATCAAATATCGGTTCACAAAAATATCTCCGAAGAAACGTGGGATTCAAGCCATAACCGTTGATAAGTGTGGGCTACTCAACGCGAGACGCCTCCCCAGAAGCGAACACCTAAATATCTTTAACCGTGAAACAACTTCTTGTTTTCTAGAAACTCTTTCTCTATACCCTATACTTCACTCACATATTGATGATATCTATATTCAAAAATAACAACCCACTTATTCTAAGTAATTCTAGATCGGTCTTCCGACAAGAGACTGCCAAATGCTTTTCCCGATTTCCACGTTTCTGGTGCCTCTGGAGCTTCCAGCGGCGCATACAACAAACCAAAGTTTGCATTCGTCACTTTGAAATTTAAATTTAACATCGCCACTATCTAAATTTGCATCTTTTCCGCTCCTCCACGTAGTGGGGATACAGAACGTAAGGGGGTTCCCCAGAACCTCATGTTGGAAATCCTCATTATCACGGCTGAATAAGCTTCGCCTCTGATCCTACAGTAGGGTTAGCGGCCATCCTCCGCAACGCTTCCTGCTGGTGGCTTCGCCCCCATGGCGGGGAATCATCCTACCACGTGGTGTCTTCGACAATACTGTTCTTCAAACTTCGGCCATCGCGTTTTATTATAACGATCAATTAATATAGAGGTCGCCAGATCTTTCACCTTCACCTCCTCTCCACCTCCTGTCGATCAGTAAGCGAGGTCGGCAAATCGGTGGTGGTTCTCCTCCTTCTGCAGAGAGCAATAGCCGTGTTACAATAATCATTTCAAATTGAAATCCGGAGTTATTTTAGACCTCTAACTATTTTCGATTTTTAAATTGCCTTTAATAACTGAGCGCAATATATGTACTTCGAGTTTGAAGCCTTTTTCTCCAAATTCACGCCTTTTGCGACAGGCAACACGTGACCAGACAAATTTTTCCCACCTTGGAAGTTCTTCCAAGGAAAGGCTTAGTTGTTTATCGTGTGTCAGATATCTCGCATGTTGAATAGAATTAATGGTTTTTTCAGGGCTGAGAGCTATTAACTTCCAACGAGAGGTCCTAGAGCTCAAAACCATTGATTTATTGCGCAAGTTTCTGACCTTTGCAGAAACAAGCCTTGAGGTTGACCTAGTTCTCTAATACTTAAACAAAACAATGATTTAACATGAATGATTTTATATAATAAGTACCAAACTGTCTCAATTTTGACTTGATCAATCGTTTGAAACTGTGTTTAAAATAATACTAAACTGCTGGGATTGTAAAGTAACTCCGTTCTCTCGTCTTGCAATCTGACCAGCTAACATTCAGTATCACAACAAAACTTTCAGCAAAGAGTGCCAACTCAATGCCGGAATCCAAATTTCGGATTTTAGAACGGGTATTCGGATCACATCACCAATATCTAGAGGGATTATCACTGTGGTAGACCATCTCACTGGCAACCAATGCCGTGGGACTCTAATATGTTAGCTCTAATACCCCACCTTTCCCCCCGGTGCCGAAGCCGGTATCCTAGCAAATTCCAACCTTCCTTTGAATAAAGTCTCTGATCTAACGATAACAATAACGCCTCTCGGGCTAAATGGGAAAAATGAACAATATTGATAGATAGTGACGCAAGCCGCAACAACCCTTAGGTTCTCAACCTTTTCCCCACCTTAAGATTCAAGTTTCAAGCTTCAAGCCCCAAACCCCAAGCCTCAACCCTCCAAATCTCTCAACTTGAATTACCTTTTGCCTTGCCAGAAGCCCCCTTTTCTTTCTACTTGAAAATATTAAGTCAACTTAGCAATCATGACTTCCGCTCAAAAATCTGCTGTGAACGTCATTTTGGGCGCAATGACTTTCGGCCGCCAAGGCGAGGAGCAAGCTCGCGTACACACTCTGGAAGACTGCAACGCAATTTTAGACATCTTTCAAGCGCATGGTCACAATGAAGTGGACACAGCTCGCTTTTACGCAGGAGGGACTTCGGAGGCATTCCTCGGAGACCTCAATTGGCAAAAACGTGGCATCGTTATGGACACAAAATATCATCCCACGACCAACCGCCCAAGGGCTAACCACGACGCTCCTGAAGGAGGCTGGCGCCACACTCCTGAGCACCTGAGGCAAAATCTCATGAATAGCTTGAAAGCACTTAAGACAGATAAGATAGACATGTGGTATTTGCACGGGCCAGATCGTACCACGCCATATGAAGTCACCATGAAAGCGGTCAATGATCTGTATAAAGAGGGGTATTTCCGTCGCTTCGCGCTTAGCAATTACATGGCTTGGGAAGTTGCCCAAATTTGCGAGATCAGCAAAGCCAACGGGTATGTGATGCCAAGTGTTTATCAGGGGGTGTACAATGCTTTACATAGGTCTGTGGAGCCGGAATTGTTTCCGTGCTTGAGACATTATGGGATGGCGTTCTTTAACTACAATCCTCTGGCCGGAGGATATCTCACTTCTCGATATACCAGAGATATGAAAGATATTGAAGAAGGTTCGAGATTTGATCCGAATAGAACGCAAGGAAAAATGTATAGAATGAGGTACTGGAACGATTCCTATTTTGATGCTTTGGATATTTTGAGGCCAGTAGCTAAAAAGCATGGTCTGACGGAGACGGAGTGTGCGTTGCGGTGGATGACACATCACTCGTTATTGAAGCGGGAATATGGCGATGGGATCATCATTGGAGCAAGTAGCACCAAGCACATGGAGGAGAACATGAAGTTGTTGGATGATCCAACGCCCTTGCCAGAGGAGGTGTTACAGGCTCTGGATGCTAGTTGGGAAAAGGTCAAACCAATCAGTGGGAAGTACTGGCATTAAAGGTTGTTAGCCTGCCAAATTTTAGTGATTGCTATCTTTTTATAAACATAAATGGACCCCATCTAGACCTCAATTCATTTCCTTTAAACCTGCTGTTCCTGCATTCCAGTAACTCTCTGATCTTCTCTGTGCAGTGAATTTTTAACCGCTGGTTTCGTGCTTAGGGGCCCCATATCAGCTATTTTCTCCCTAACACTAAATCCATCGCTATCTGTCCCTCCAGTCCCTCTTCTGCTCAAATTTGCCTTCAAACTCCTGCTCGAGCTGCGAAACGAATTTGTCCTGCTCTTGGCCATTGTAAAAAATCCTTGCTTTAAGCCCAGGCCATCATGTTTCTCATTTCCTTCTCCTTGCCCAAACCACCCTTTATATCTCTTTAGTCCCTTCCATGCCTCAACTCCACAGACATATAAAAATACCGCTCCTACGGCGAGGCTCCACTCCCAGCTTATTCCTACGTGCTTAAAGACATGAGTATTCAGGCCTGGGATATAAACCGCGGGCACTACCGACATCGCGCCGATAACAACGGCCCAGAAGAGGAACCTGTTCTCATAGACATCTTGAAAGAATGGGAACGAGGACTCGGAGTCAGGGTTTAATCTAAACATGCTACGACGAATACTCTTGAATTCCCAGGCAGAGATGAGAATCAGCCATGTCAATTCCACAAAGACAGTTGCTCGGGCGCGGAATACGGGCTCACAGGACTCTAAATAGGAGGAAGTGTTGTAGGCGCGGTTGCAGTCAGACCCTAGCCGACCATCATATACACCGTATATGACGATGACAAACGTAAGTAGAGCGCAAGTTCCCATAAGAAGACCGTAAACCATCATGTCGACCATTATCTGCGGAGTGAACACGCCGTATTTAATGCTATGCGGGGGCCTACGCATGATGCTTGAACTTGCTTTCTCTCTCCCAAGCCCAAAGGCTGGGAACGAACTCGTCAACATATTAATCCAGAGAATTTGTAAAGGGCTTAATGGAAAGACACTCTGGTTGCTTTTGTCTTGGAATCCCAAGCCTGCAATCAAAAGGACCACTTCTCCAACGTTGGAAGCGAGAAGATGTATGATAAACTTTTGGATGTTATCGAACATGCGCCGACCTTCACGAATCGCGGATACGATGCTGTTGAACTTGTCATCAGTGAGAACGATTTTGGCAGCACCTTTAGCAACGTCCGAGCCCGCCATGCCCATTGCTATTCCAACATCGGCGGAGGAAAGAGATGGAGCATCGTTCACGCCATCTCCGGTCATGGCCATGAAAAGCCCGCGACGACGCAGGGCTTCAATCATGCGGGTTTTGGTATTAGGTGCGCAACGTGCAATCACGAGAGGTAGTTCTGGTAGCGCGTCGATTTCGGCATCAGTGAGAGCGTCGAAGTCGGTTGCTTTTTGAATGATTGAAGCCGATACGGTCAGTGGTAAAATCGATAAATTGCGAGGAATGATACCGATTTCTTTCGCAATTGCAGTGGCAGTCGCTTGGTGATCGCCCTGTTTTGGTATTAGAAGCAGTGTACTTATGGAACTATGTGACTTACAGTAAGCATATGGACTTTGATACCAGCTTCCGCACACTCCTGAATAGCTCCTTTTGTCTCATCGCGAGGAGGGTCATAAATCCCAACTAAACCGATAAGAGTAAGATTTTGCTCGACATCCTCTCTCAATTGATCATCATTGCTTCCGCGCTGCTCAGGGAAATCTCCGTTCCAGGTTCGAGATGCAATTGCCAAGACTCTTTGACCTTGTCTTGCGAGCCCATCCATCTGATTCATAACATCCTCCTTGAGCTCTTCGGTGAGAGATTCATTGTTTGATCCGGCGCCGATCGAGGAGCATCGACCAAGAATGCGTTCTACAGCACCTTTAGTAAAAATAAAGCTCTCATTGGTGTTAGGAGCCGTGTAAACGACAGACATTCTCTTGATATCGCTATCAAAGGGAAATTCCGCAATTTGTTTCCACCCTTGGGCCTCCAACTTCTTCTTTCCGTGGTCAAATCGATGAGCAAAAACCTGCAGAGCAATTTCGGTTGGTTCTCCAGTTGTTTGCCATTTCTTACTGCTTCCGACTTCTTGTGTTTCTTGCATGACTGTTGCTAAATTACATAGAGCTGTTGGTAGTAAAAATGCTTCGAGATCAGGAGTGATTATTGCTTCTTCTTCACCAGAACTTGTTTTCTTCTTCTGGTCCTTCACTACCTTCTCTACAGGAACGTCGAATTTCAATGCTGCCGTACTTCTCTGCTGGTCGTAATCAGTCTTTTCTCCGAAGTGTTTTGGTGGTTGTGTTTCCGGCCCTTTGGTGACATCCCCTTCAGTCGGATTATTGGGATCGGTGCTGTTGTTTACCGTGTAGATTCCAATCTTTGGTAACCAGACTTTCTTCACGATCATGGCCCCCTGTGTCAGAGTACCAGTTTTATCAGAGCAGATGTTGGTAACCCCACCAAGAGCTTCGAGTGCGGACAAATCTCGGATAACAACATTTGCTTTTCGCATGACGGTCATACCCACGACCATCGTAATGGTTAGTACCCTGTGGAATGTTAGTTATATTACCATTCGCTGAGGTTGGATACGTACGCAATGAGAGATTCAGGGATAATTGCAATACCCGTCGAGATAGCATATATAGCGACTTCGTCCTATCAACGATTAGTTTTTCTGTATAAAAAGCCACACTGAAGTAAACGCACCGTAACATGGAATCTATTTACTGCAAATACAACGATAGCGAGCAGAAGGGCAAATCCGAACAGAATATATGCGACCACAGAAAGTTTTCGTTGAAGCGGAGTACCCTCAGTTAGCCCCAAAAACTTTCCAACAAAATCGTAAACCCGGCGAGCACCACCCTTGACGGTCTGGGTCTTGCCATATTTCTTATAATTCATCGAACGTCCCGCCTTTCTGGTTTTCTTAGTTGTCGATGCGGCAATCTTCCCAACCTCGGTTTCCATTCCGGTAAATGTTACAATACCTCGACCGCGGCCTTTGGTCACAGTTGTTGTGGAATATGCCATGTTGAATCGATCGCCAATTCCGACTTGTCCCTCTTCTGTTGCTAGCTTGTCGCCGGATCCAGAAATGAAAATATTGTTGGCAATGCGCTTCTCAACTGGCTCGGCCTCGCCAGTTAAGGATTTCTCGTCACAGTTGAGATTCATAGCTTCAAACACTCGAATATCAGCGGGGACAGTATCACCGGTCTTGAGAATGACAATATCTCCGGGAACGACTTCAGCACTGCAGGAATTAGTAAATGAAGAGCTGGACCGTAGTACAGTACAAACCTAGGTATGACGTCGACACGTCCATCTCTTAGGACTGCAGCACTGGGCGATGACAATGCTCGAAGAGAGTCCATTTTCTTCTCCGCGCTGTATTCTTGAAAGAATCCGATAGTGACATTGAGACAGATGACTGCGGCGAGTACTGAGCCTTCAATATAGTCTCCAACACCGAAACTCAGAGCCATTGCAAACACGAGAACCTACCTTGATGTCAATAAAGAAATATAACTGAGTGATGAAATGACTAACCAAAATCATAGCGTTACTGATCTGCTTGATGAGTATCTTGTACCACGCGATGCCTCCCCCGCCCTCCATTTCATTTCTTGGATAATCATTTTGAATCTCCGCTACTCTCCTGGCACTAAGGCCGGTCTCAAGATTCGTTCCCAACTGGTGGGCAACATCTTGAACAGAGAGTAGAAAGGGATGGGGATCAGTTCGAATTGTCTTCGACGCAGGTGGCATTGCAAAACGTATTGCTAGAGTTAATATATCCCACTAAGCCTCTTATAAATTAAGGAGGCCTATCTTTAGTCAAAGTAATAATAAGGAATGTTTGATTAGTATATAAACTCGCAGCCTAGTTTTGGAACAGAAGAGAGAGGCCCGCTATATATACACCGAGCCTTTCACACGGCTTAGATATCATGATAAGAAAGATAGAATCGCCCCTCATTTCTAATGTACGCCAAGGTGAACTTCTTCGTATACTATTTTTCACCAATTAACCGGATCGTACTTAACGATGACGAGCGAGTTAGGCTTGTTAGTGACAGCTTGGTATGGCTTGGCCGCTTTGCGAACGTTTTAGGCGGGCGGAAATACTTGGCGAAGTCTTAGGAATTCCGAGCGGAGAGGAAGAATTGAATAAGCCGCGAGGCGGGAGTGGCAAGAGACCGAGATTGTATGATCTTTCGTGGCATAATTGGATGAAGGCCATAATCTGGAGAAGGTTAGGGGCGAAAGTGAGTCTTGGCGCTGACTTAAAGTCTTAAGGCCAAGACCAAAATCTTGGCCACCTCCGCAGTGCAATGTTCTCTCGCCAAATATTGCTAAGTTTGGCTCACCTGACGTCTGGCTCCATGGTGTCATTGAAACTCTTGGTCAATAACTTTGAAGACGTACTTCGTGGCACGATATTATGTGCTTGCCAGGCGAAACACTTTGATATCGTTTTCCCAAACATTTAGCATCGCTCCTCAATCGTCACTGCTAGGGGTAGGCACGACACAGAATATAAAAACTTGAGATAACAAATGCTAATGACGAAACCCTTGTTCAAGATGATGTATTTTGAAGTTTGTAAGAAAATAACGCCTGTCCTAGCAGGAAGGTATGATCCTTGAGCCAGGAATTTAGAGGTCGAGAAAGTCCATATAAAAATACCCAGCTTTTGGCGTCCACATTCACAAAAGAAAGGCGAAATTTGTTAGAGAAATTTTTGTGAGAAGTCTTTTAACCTACCCTAGATACCCGTAGGCAATGGGGTTGAGATTTTCAAGATGTCTTCCATTCCACGCATATGCTAAAAGCTCAGGCCTGTGAACTAATAGTGTGACAATATTCACAGTAAAACCCAAACTCCCAGTGCCAATACCTTTCCCAATATCCAATTATCATCCATCTATTCAAACATAATTGCCGATTTCCCATGAAGCTTCCACTTCCAGATTCTCTTTTTCACCGCAAAGCCAAACCTCTAATCCCGAAAAAATCGATTGTGGTATCCCATATCCCTCTCGCCTTCCTTATCCTTGTCGTCCAACGGGCCATGGGTGTATGTCTCATCCTCCGCCCCGTACCTATTATGATATCCAATATCCCCTTCCTGCTCCCAATTCGACCCCGAGATGACGGAGCTCTGTTCTCTAGGCGCCTCGTATCCTTCACTTCTTACACGCATACTCTTCAAATCATTCAGTTTTTGTGCGTCTTTGTCGTCTTCAGGCATGACGTAAACGCCGCGGCGAGTAGTCTTGCGGAGGGTGTGAATGTCGAGTGCGAGCGCTAAGAATGTTGAGACTCTGCATTATCAAGACAATGTTAATGAATGTTTTGCAACGGGAGGAAGATGAGACGAAAGAAGATAGCGAAGGTAAAGAAGTGGAAAGAGAGTAGCATACGTTCCGCACAAAGCCATCGACCAGAGAGCTTTGTAGTCCCTGCATACACTGGCCCCCGCATCACTGCCCCACACACCTCCTGTGCATTGTTTGGCCAACACGTGTGAAGTGCTAATGGACCAAGTCAGAAGGGCAAAGCCCAAAGCCCAGAAAAAGGTTATGCCCGTGTTGAGGATGAGGTTGAAGCGGGGAGCGAGATAGGTGAAATTATATAGGACTATGGTAACTGAGAGGGCGAGGATGGTTGCAAGTGAGACTGCGAGAAGCTACAAGGCAAGATAGTGAGTAATTGTCTATTTTCAGGAGAGTTAAGGTCGTGGGTGACTGAAAACTTACAACGATGAATGTCCATGGTATACTGTACCCTTCTAACCCTATTTATTGGATCAAGCCGTTAGATATCCTTCTTCGTAAAAGAGAGCGAATAGAGAAATGGATGACATACGCAGATAATATACAAAATAACACATAATACCACTGACGACGATACTTGAAAGTAATTGAGCGCTTCTCAGCCCATGGAACAGGAACCGAGGGTACGGCGACGGCACGCCGCCTCTCACATTGCGCTTTATCGCCATGTTTCGCCTCCTATTCAATCTTCTCTCCGTCAAGAAGAAAAGTTGCAGGTTGGATCTCTTCTGCCTTCTCCGTGACTGATGAGCGAAGGCAAGCTGAGGCAAGCTGACGGCGGCTGAGGAGGCGTCTCACCATCCAGGAAGAGCCATCCCCAAGAGTCAGGTGACTGGGATTAATTGCCTTGCATTGTCCGAGGGGCGTGGGCGTTGGAGGGGAAGTATTGGTTCAGGGGGGCTGTGGGCTGTGTTTTCGCGGCGCAGCATACATGTAGCGGGAATTGCGTGAAACGTGCCGGATCGTAAATTACGTGCGGAAAGCGCAGTATATTTTTGGAGATGTTGTGCCGATGGGAGGCGACTGGGTAGAGATCGCACGAAAACAAATGGATTGAATGAAAACAGAACGTAGTGCAAAGTTTGAACAAAGTCCTTGAGATAGGGAAGCATAGAAGATGGCCTTGACAGCCTTGTTCCCTCGTGCATTGTGCCTCTGGATAATTAATATCAGGTGCATGACATGAAGCTCGCTTATTCCCTATTCAACAAAGCGATACCTGATTGGGTGCTTACGGCACGACCCGTTCTGCACGGTCGGTGATAAATTTCGACCTGACCATGTGTTCAAACATGTGGTTGAGTGAGCTGTCAATTTGGTGTCAAACACCAAGAGCGGATATATTCCACCTTCAGTTAATGGCACTTATTTATTCGAGGAGCTCCTCAGAGCAGTGTAAGGACTGAACCAACATCTGTCCAAGTTACCTTCAACAAGCAACGAATGGGGAAATCATTCTCAATATTTGCATCCATCAAAATGGCTACTTTGCAGAAAGACGACGCCTTATACCTGGCTTTAGACGAGATAGCAAACCTCAATGCGTCCTCTTCACCTGCATTGTAAACAAATCCCTGACAAACTGGCCTCCCTTGGTTAAAAGGTCCATGAATCCTTCATCAAGACACAAAACCTCTATATGTCCAACCAAGTATTCACAAACCAACTTTCTCAAGCCTCCGATCCCGTCATCGGAACCGTGGCCCACCGTGTATGCGTATTCTATAAGACTAGTAATATCCGCGATATTCAGATCATGGAGTTGAAATGTGCAAAGGGTTTTGTGGAGCTTGAATAAGGCCAAGTGCTTCAACGAGTCTACAAGCCAATAATTACCCAAAACATATAATGACGCATGGCTTAGAAGTACTTTGGAATAGCTGTGACTGGCATAAAACTGTTCCACTACCTCACAGCTTTTTTCATGATTATTGAGTGGCGCGAGCAGCGGGTAATAGAGGAATCGGAAGTGAGTCGCGTATATTGAATCTTCATCAAAATCCATCGGCGGTGGTGGTGGCGTTGGCGCTTCTGGCAGTCCCCATTCTACCTTCATCTGCTTCTTGAATTTTTTGTCTTTCTTGTCTTTTTTGAGCTTATACATCAATCCAAAGCCATCGGCCGGTCCCATAGATTCAATATCTACAGCGTCCGGGATCTCTACAACTCCCGTTTCTACAACTTCCTCTTCGACCGCAGCCTGTCTCCGTTCCTCAGTCTCTGGTACAGAGTAGTCGCCTGTATACGCAAATTGGACAAATCGTTCGAACGTTTCCTTGCTTACATCCACCCATGTTGCGCAACCCGACTGTGACTCACTAGACTCTCCTTTCATGAAGCTCTTCAGCGGTTCGGAGAGCTTAGCGATAGCTTCTTCATGGACGAAGTACTTCACGGGTTTGCCGTCAACTATATCGCTAACAATAAACTTGAAGGTTCTAGAATTGAGAATTCTGTGTTTTTCATTGTTAGTATTCGGCATATGAGGAGTTTCACGATCTGACAGATTTATAACTCTGTCTTAATGAAGGGTTCAAGAAATAGCGAGATCTTCTCCTCTTCCTTTAAAAGCTTCTCCAACTTAGGAGTAGTCATGCTATCTTTCATACAACGAAAAAAACAGCACTCCAAGCCGAGAACCTTGACAGTTGATGCTAAGAGCAGGTTGTAAGCATTCATGTATGGATAGTACATACTCTTGAAATGTGGCTGGCATTCTAACTTCAGCCGAAAGACGGATTATTTTCTTGGTTTTTGCTTTTTTTTGGCTTTGACAAATTCTGTAGAGGTTTTCATAGAAGAAATTTAATAATAAAACTCCTTCACAGATCGTTTTGAAGTTGCAAGTTGTTAGAACTTGTTGGCTCTGCAGATGCATGGCGCCCAAATGGGCCATTTACAGGCCCAGAGGACGTGGCTGCCAGCGTGTCTGTTGCTCTCGCATAAAATTGGTGTTTTAGAGCAATTGAGTCACAAAACCATAGCAAATAAAGTCTATGTAGCTTTCAGAAAACGTCTAGTAGCCATGATAATTGGTGCTTTAAAAGGTCGTTGGCAAACAGGTTCTTCTATCTGAGCCTGATTGTGATTGGTCAGTAAGGAGGAGGCTACCTGTAAATAATCCTTCGCCTTAATCCAACAAGGCTACTGATTTCATCATCAAAATTACTACTATGGACTACTATATCTCTATAATAATATAGAAACCTTTTTAAAGTATAGTGTACTACCCTGCATAAAATCTAGCGTCATTACCAGGTTATGCCCAGCAAGCCCATGTCCCTCAAACTCCATCATGCATGTAGTTCTTCGTCTCCCTTAAACTCCCTTGCACGAGCCTCTTTTATTTCTTCATTTATTTACTTTTACATTCGATTTCCCAATCTCGCTTTATTTCGATTCCACAGTCAGCTCCCAGTTTATTATTGGAAATCAATTCCCACTTCGTATCCTACGTATACTCCTCCAATCAAACCAAACTTACTGAATCATCGCACTCGTAGCCCCACTCTCACCTACCGAACAGCGTGTGAAAATCAGCACCTTACCACGCTGTTACACATGCGTTAGAAATGAAAAAGAGTAGGTAGATATCGAACTTGGATTTGAGGAGTACACGCTCCAGATCGGGATAGCTCCAAAATAAAGGCATAAAAGGTTCATGAAAACTTCGAGGTTTTGAGCAGATACTGTACAAATAGAACCAAAATCTCATCTCAAATAAATATTTTAAACTCGACTTTTATACTTGTAATATCTACTATCTATTGTAAAATAAAATATGCTCATCGGCTATATTATGGCGTTTTCATCTGAGAAACGAGAGTCCATATACCCGTCTGAAGTTGGATGATACTCTCATCTCAACTCCGTGCTCGGTTCTCAAAGATAGAACTTATAGAACTTACACACATAATCTTGAACACATGAAATGAAGAATATCTTCAAGGTCCTATTCACTTTCACACCTATCACTAACATACTAACAAAAGAGAAAAGACGAATGTACAGAAGGCGAATTTCAAACCTAAAGAAATTGTATAATAAGATAATGTGGTTAGTTTATACTCCGTCTCCACATTCCATACCAGAACTAGAATTGGGCCCTTTCTTCAAGAATAGATTATGTTGCTCGACGCATCGATGAAACCAGCCTGTTCCAAATAGAACCGTCCAGCAATAAGTATAATTTGCTGGTCGCCTTTTAATATCGCAGAAAGTCGAAAGTAGACAGCAGGTGTCAAGCATCGATTAACATCCCATCTTCTTCTCCTTTCAGCCCAGGGTCGATTTCCTTTTTCGGACCAACACCACCATTCCCATCGCTGTAATACCCTGCGCCAACTCCACCTTCTCTCTCTGTTCCAACCAGTCTATACTCTCCATCCTCCTTCCTTTCGATAATACCTTCATCTAATGCCCATCTGGCAAGTAATCGATCAACTCCAAGTCTCCCGGCCTCTCCTTTTTCCATATGCCTGCCTACATGTTCGGTCCAATCGTCCCAGCTACCTGCTCCCTCAAAAGCATTCGAGCAGTCTGGTTTAGGGCAGGCGGATCGCTGCGGCGGTGAACGTCTAATTACTAAACATGATGCCTGCATTTCTTTGACATGTGTTTCCCATTCTAATTGGAGCTTGCTATCTCCTTTTGCAATGGCTTTCTTGATAGCAAATGGGGCGTGCATACGGCGAAGATGTTGAGTGAATAGGTCTTTTCGGTTAAATTCATTGCCTTTCCCTTCTATTGTACTTTGGGGACAAGAAGAGCAGCGATAATATGTTAAGCAAAGGTGCTGCGAAGCAATATGTCGTTTCCATTCATTCTTTGAGCCGAAGGTGCTAGTACATCCCGCAAACGAGAACGCACAGGGGAATGGTCTGGTATGAGCAGCTGCGATGTGTTTCCGAAGCGATGATGAGTCTTTGAATGGTGCGTGACTACATAAAGAGCATCGAGTATCTTGCTTCGGTCCTTGCTTCTGAATAGATCTCCGTGCTTTGGGCCGCGAGGCTGGAGAACTGTATTCGTTATACATTTGGTCATCAGCACCCGAGTCACCTCCTTGTGATGACGGTGATTCTTCTCGAGCACTCCTCATTCCAGGAGAGTCTTCTGATGCAATATTGGAATGGTTTCGTTCACTTGTGGCATGATCATGGCTGACATGTCTAACATGGCTGAGAGCCTTTAATTGCTCGGCAGCCTCATGCATCTCAACTGAATCCTCAACGTCATCTTTGTGCTCAGGAATGTTTGAAGGTCCAGCATCCTGATAAATAACTTGAGGCACAGAATTCGGTGTTCCCATTACCATGGGATCTTGTCTCATCTGTTCTTGTCGCAAATGCTCCAGTTGAATAGAATCTTGTCGAATAGGCTCATTTCGCATCATCACTGGTGTTGAAGTAGCGGCCTGTCGAGCTTCTAGGAGAATCTTTCCGTCTTCTAGCTCTTTGAATGTCGCTGCTTTACTAATTGGTGATATTCCACCAACTAGGTGCTGGTACTCGGTCGTCATATTGTGAGAGTTGACGTAACCCAGAAAAGCGCACGTCCGATCGGCAGCTAAGACGTTCCAGACAGCGATAGGCATTGAAACGAGGAGAACAGTAGGTGGCCCATTGAACATGCCTTCCACTGCAATCTTCGAGGCCGCTTGAGGTGTGTTGTGCAGCCATTGCTTAAATGAAGCCATATCCTGGCTTGGCTCACCGAGGAATGTTGTGCACACGAGAGCTCTCATCTCCTCAAATGTAAGATCAGAATGTGAGTTAATCTTTACACCATGTTCACTGTGATTGCTCCTTAGAGCCTGAGCCTGAACCTGAACTTCATTATCAGGGGAGCCTAAGGGTGAAGCCATAGATCCACTATTATTCTGGCCAATGGGCGATAGAGCGATGCTTTGTAATGATCCAGGTGTTAATGAGAAGCAGACGGGCATTCTTTCATGGCCAGATGTAGCTTTTGCCGAGCCATTTGTCATCGATGGTTGCTGAAGGTATTTATTGTGCTTCATCGATATAATTTCCTCATGAAGACGTTGTATGCTAAAGGGCCGACCGAGTCCAAGCCTATTTAGGGCTTCAATCAGATTGAATGTGAAAGACCTTACACCTGGTTCGCGTGTAGACTGGTCTGGTGTGTATGCAGCAATTGCTTGTTTAATGCCATGGCTTCCGGCAGTTGGAGCATCGGCAACAGCACAGGTATCAAGAAGTAGTAGGATATCCGACTGGGCATCTTCCAAAAGACACCTAACTCCTTCCCATTTAAGTCTGGACGAGTCTTCTCTAGAATTGCTATCGTAATATCAGCATATGCCATAAGGCTGGTGAGGTTAAAGCATACCAGGCCCAGTAAAGATTGTGATCAGATCCCACAAAACCATATCCTGCGTAGTATAGAATCAACAAGTGATCGGACCTTGCCTGTTCAATAAGCTGTCCCATTTGCATGGTGAGTTTTATGTTTGGGTTTGGGCAGCTCGGGATACTCCAACACTCTGTTCGAAAGTTGAACCGTTCGCGAAAGACTCGTTGCAGTTGCAAAAGATCCTGCTCAACGGTCATATCGTCCTCCCATCTCAAAAGTAGAACTGAGACGCTTGTGTATAATGACCGATTGGCCTGCGCGTAAATGAGGGTGGCGGCATCTTGGAGATGCCGAGCGAAAGACTCGAAATCGGTACGCTCTGGGGGAGGTGCAGCATCTTGAACAGGTGGTAGAGGCTTATAATTGTACGTTACTTGCGGTGACTATACATTCATTTAGTTGATAGACAGGTTTTAGATCGTAATCAAAGCCATACCTGTTCGTGGGGTGGTTTTTCTGCGAGTTTTGGAGCGAGACGACGTTTCTTATTAGAAGGCTCCATGATCGCAAGGCCGACGCGAAGTCCCTTACGACCGTCTAATTGGAACCAGCAAGGGGACAAATGAATGCGCTGAGTGCAATGAAGGCGATATCACGATGATTGAGCCAAAGGTTGTTGTGGTAATGATGGAAGAAGGTTCTCGGATTGCAAGGCTCTGGACTGAAATGTGGTGCAGCCTCGACTAGGAGGAGGCTGTGGGCGAAAGGGTTGGCGATCGGTAGATTGCTGGCGGAATCACGTGGAAGAGGCGCCAGGACTAAAATAGGACGTGGCTGACCAAGAAGCGAGGTACGGCATGTCATTGGCTGCCCGGCCAGGCCGAGGTTGCCTGAGATTTTTCTCAGAATCATCCTTCTAATTCTTTCATCCACATCCCAACAATCTCAGCCCAGTTATTACTAGCCTCAAAAGTAGCAACTACAGTGCTCAAAAAGTATAGAGCCTGTGGATTGGCTCTTACTTATCACGTTGATTCACACATTCGCTTTCTGTCCTAACCTGGGCTAGCATGAAACTGTCTCTTAGCTGGTTGTGTTCTCTTCTCTTCCGAACTCAGCTTCATATAATGCACCACAAGGGGCAGTATTTTTCTTGCAAAGTTGTATAATCTCTGCCAATACTCTGGATTCATATGTATAGTGACTTAAATTTACTTTCTACATTAGACCAAAGTCCAATTCATCTACGCTAAGTATACACTATAGCTCGACCACAGGCTCATTGAGTGATGACCTCGAATGAGCTGGGAGGCTAAGAATCCCTAATGTCAAATGATAAAGGGAAATTGTAGACAAATCTGGCTTTGCTACGGCGATGTCTTCTCGGTCTCACTCATATTTCACAGCCACCCTAAATCTCGCTTCTCCTGCTGTGGCCCGTTTTACTGCAACATCAAATTTCGTCCATATTATTTAAGGTTCCGATCATCGACTTGACTTTCTCATCAACCACCATCTTTAAAGCCTGGTTCAAAAGATGCTTCCCACTTGGACATCTCAATTGCCTGCAAACCATTCATCACAGTCATGAAGTTATCGATTTTGAATCCTCCCCGGGGCTAGTTCCCATAAGTACGACCCTTCCCCCCATCCTTCCATCCTTTCATTGCATTTGCTGTAGCGTCATTGCTTTTACTTGAAGCAAGCAAGGTATCAGTTCTGCCAAGTTTCTTCAATTCCTCACCGCTGGTTACAACCGCGATTGCGCCAAGTTGTTTTGCAAGCTCAGCCTTTCCTGGCCCTTTGGTGATTGCGATAGTCTTGGACCCAGCAGCACGAGCGTACTGGATGGCAAGGTGTCTGATTCCACCAATTCCCACAACGGCATAGTATCTCCAGTTTTAGGATCTCCTTTTAGTAAAGCACGCCAAGCTGAATACCCTGCACACGTAATGGGTGTCGTGTCCTCGAACTGCACACCGTCAGGAAGAATAACTATACCGGCTTCCTCAATAATAATATATTGTCCCTACACAGCTGCAGTGTTGAAACCGGCGAGAACAGAAGCTGGGCAATTAACTGAGATAGCTGGATCGCTGAGTCGACCGAGAGAACAATAATTATATTACCCACAGCCACGGTAAAGGAGACAGGGCCCGACTCAGTCGCCTAGTTTTGGAATATCAACATTTTCGAGGGTCCATGGTGCATTTTGTTCTTGTACATGGAATACCTTCATCGTCATTCTGGCCATATTTTATATGCTATCAACTGACAATTAAGGAGAAATGGAGATTAAAAATTTTCTTGCAACTTCAGATAAATTTCACTGTAGCTTTAATACAAGCTGTATTTGTTTAAATTTGAAGGCTTGTAACAGAAATTTTCCCTATTTGTATAAGGAGATGTTTTTTCTTCGAGTGAAGATATTTTGTCTTCCCGCAGTCTTTAGTAGCGATTTAAATAAAGATAACATTTGTTAAATTCTCGTTTGGAATTGTTCACGAAGAGCCGTACTCTTTCTCTTCTAAGCTTACGTTCCTGCATATACCGAAGAGGCAAAATTTCCACGAAGCTCGCACCACCCGGCGTATCCTGCAGCTCCTTTGTCATGTTTTCCATACAAGCGCAAGCGAGGAACGGGAAGAAGCCAAATTAATGCCGTCCTTTCCTTCAGAATTGTCTGTGTGATTGTTTATTTATTCCTCTCGAAATCTTTTGTTTCGGAGATGGTGGGGGTGGGCGCTTAGTCCAGCTTATTATGTTCTTTTGTTATTTAAAGATTCCTGTATAACTATTAATTTAGGGTCTTTACATTTTTGTGTTTTCCCTTCTATTTTGTTTAAATAAAGTCTTTCTGGCAGTATACTGCTTGGCCCACGTTCCCTAGACAGTGTGAGGCTAATTGTGCAAACGTTTCCTCTCTGTTTTGGATGGGCAGGCAGCCCTACTCTTGATCCATAAAGTGTTGTAGGGGAGAAGGTCGAGCTAATGACTACTATCTGTCGGAAGCTACCTCTTTGGGTTCTCGCATTATTTATGCACTAGTCCCACAGGGGAGAAGTCGCTTACAGTATGTGTGTAAAATAAGGTAATACTCTCTGTCTCATTCATTATAGCTTGTAAGCCAAGAAAGGATGAAAGGGTGAGCTCTATCGCTGGGTTAAAACAACCAAGACTGAACCAGCTGCTTACTTTGTTCAGTTCTGATACCAAGTGCTGAAACTTGGGTCTTGTTATTCTAGATGCTGTTTTCAAGCGAATTAGCCTCTAGGCCTCGTATTTACTACAATATAATAGGATAACCTGGGTGAAAGCCGGTTCCAATTCAGTTCCTGACTGTAACTGTAACTATTCTTCAACAGCGAATTCTTTTGTAAACTCCAGCCAATCATCTTCCTCAGCTCCCGCCTCTCTATCTTCTCCTTCCCAAACATACATCTCTCTCTTCACAACCAGGAGTCTCGCCAGTGCCTCTGACTGCCTTATTCCCATAATCTTACTTATCGCTCCCAATCTCTCTATAATCCACTCTCTCATATCTCTTCTAATTCTCCCGGCTACGGCGGCTGTATATAATGCCCACATCAGGAGATTGCCCCCCATAGCTTTAGGTGGCTCTTTAATTCTTTCCCCCGTCTCCGCACCAAAATTCCGTTCATGAAAACCCAGGATATACGGCGCACTTGCGCAAATCTCATGAGCAAGCGTACTAATCACCTGCCTTGAGGCCTGGATTTGTGTCAAATATGTAGCATGAAGAGTATTATCAAGAAATATTTCCCCATAACTATTCGTTGCCGTGCTACAGAGATGAACAAGTTGTTCAACTAGTAGTTCATTAATTATCATCCGTATCGTACGCCAACTATTCCAAGTGTACGCAATGAACTTCTCACTGTATACGTCATAAGAATTACCAAAGACCTCGGGACAAGATTCGGTAATCGGCATTCTTGTGTACCTATACTCTGCCGGGGTAGTAGATTGCCATTCTTTCAACTGGAGGTCGATTTCCAGCGCCTCGAACATTATTTCATTCGGGTCAAATGGTTCGCACATTCTCGCTCTCAAAGCAGCGAAACGAGTTAGGATAAATGTGTACCTGGTGAGTGCAGCATGGGTCTGGTTCTCATACTGTATCGCGATTTTAGACAATTCGGTTATTTCTGAAGGGACCGGAATACGGCGTTGGACACAAGTTGTAAGCTATTTGACATTTGTGAGCTGCTGTTTCTCTTGCAACGATTTTATCACTGGATGGTACTTACAATTTGCGAGCGTACATGTACAAAGAGCCTCCGTCCCGTAAATGAACGAAGCTGTTCTGTGCCTCGAATTCGAAGCAATGACATCGCACCTTTCATATGTTGTATCAATGAATGCATTGAACGCAGATTTTCAGAAGCAATTACCTACTGTATTGTCAATTATCTCAAAGACCTGTCGGGGATCGCCTCTGGCTTTGTACCAACCTCCCAAATCCCCAATAATAGCACAGTGCTCAGTACCTCATTCCCTTGTACCAGCTCTCCGTCCCCAACTAAACGCTCACTTATCTTCCTCACAGCGCTACTATACTTCTCCCCCGCTCCTCTCATCAAGGCCTCTTCCTTCTTCACATTAGCTAACCCTACTAAACCTACGGCAATCAAAGCATCTTCTAGGATTCCTTTCCTTTCTGGGGCACAAGAGTTCAATACATCAGGTAAGTAGTCAAACTGGCCTTGTCCAGAGGGAGAAACATAGTTGTAAACCGCGAAGTTTAGAGCGAGAGATTCACAAGTTGGAAGAAATCTAGTTTGAGCGACGACGTCACAATTAGCTCCAGACGCGGCGAGCACACCTCCATCATCCGGGAAAGCTGGTTCGAAGGAGCTTGAAGATGGTTGTCCAGTTACTCGTTCATTCTCACTCTTAAAAAGCATGGTGAGTGGATCTCGGTATCCACCACAAACCCTCCCTGTCCGGAGGCACTGTTTGCATGACGGTTTGTCTTCACTGCACTATCAACCGTCAACTTTCTTCTTTTCATGAAGGATTTTATCGAGACTTCAAGAAGAATTCGTCGACGCTTGGGAATCTTAGATGAACAAAGAAGCTTACCCTCGTCCTTCTCGTTCGACATTGCGCGCAAGCAGTAGAAGGTTTGCCACAGAACACCATCGTAGCTTCTCTTCGCCGGAGCTATGGAGCCCTTCAACACTTTATAAATCGAGCCTTCTTGACATTGTGGGTAACTCCTGAAGAAGTCGAATATTCGACTCCATCCGGGAAGGACAAGAAAGAAAATGCTTTGTACCTGACACCAGTTGAGGTCTCGAACCCCACTAAATCACGTACTCAACTAACTTCATCCACTCTTCGGCTCTCGAACGACGATGCCATTTCGGGCTGCATGCCTGTGGCGCAGTCCTTTACTTTCTTTCATTGGCTGCAATTTACGACAAGGTTTATGCGGGATTATGATCCCAGCCAACTGTTTCAATACTGTAGAGAAAATTGACTACACGAATGAAATAATAAACCAGGAAGTGGAAGCTTCTTTTGGATATCTGGGATTGATATCAGGGTTTAAGGTATGACTGCAGAAATTGTATGTGTTGGGTCGAGTTGGAAGAAATTACAGCCATTGTTCAGCCTTATTGGCGGGGCAACTTGGCAGTGGATTTAGATGGTCGAAATAGTGAGTTTCCTCATGGTTCTCTTATCTATCGTTCACGAATTAGTGATGGGTATGGTTAGAATGTCGCTCACCGGGATTACCTCAAATATATAATATATGCTTATTTCTATCAGAATTATCGCAAGGGCTCTGAAATTAAAAAAACCACTGAAAAGAGAAGGAGTAAAGTGCGATAGATAGATAACGGTGAGAACAATGACATCAGAGGCTGGCAAGATCGACACCATCCGCCAATTTCAGGGGCCGAAAGGGAGATATACTCACTTTAGCGAGTCTTTTTTAAAGTTAGACCATGCTTCGTGCTTTGGAATCTTCAGATGGTTGAAGCATTTACATCAGGTGATGAGGGTATTGCCCCACATCAACCTGCGTTTTGGGTTAGAGTTAAGTTTCTGGGAATGAGAATACGAGAAACGAAGAGGGCTACAAACCTGGGTTCATCCTGCAGGAGTCTAAACCTGTGGGTTCATGGAGGACTCATCATCCAATCTCTGCTCCCGATTGGCAGACCGGATTCTTCAAGTGAAACGGGCTTGATGCGCTTCGAAAACCCCCATTTTTGTTTCGGGGGTTATAACAATGGAAAACAGGCTGGACATGCATTATCAACTGGAGTCTCCGAGGAGACGTTAGAAGCAGTGCTATGAAGAGGCCTCACAAGGAAGATTCTGAAGAGACTTACAAGGAGCCCTCCGGAAAAGTTTATACAATTGTGCGTCTATTATTTACCTTACAACTTGGTGTAGCAATCGTAATGCAGATCTTTTCGCAATTATTGTTAGTGCATATTAGTCGATAGGCTGTCAAGCAGTTTGACATAGCTAAATCGACATAGCCCCGCTTTTCAATAACGAGAAAGAAAACGTGGCTATTGTAGGATGTATTACCGAGGAATGTAGAAGCTACCATTATATATCTGGAGATATACATACTCAGGATAAAAATTTTCTCCACCTAGCTTTCATATAATAATCTCTCCTCAGATACCTGGTCAGGTCGACTAGGACGTCTACATAGAGCATGTCGCTATTTTATGTCACAATACATTCTGCTGCCGGTGCATCACCTGTCGACCTCCTAAAGCTTTTTAAACCTTCACAATTCAAACAGCTTAGTGCAGTCAAATACAGTTATCTCTACCGCGCTGCAGATCTTGACGGAGCTGGAAAAGGAAAGCCGGAATGGATGATGATGTACGAGATCGCCACGGACGAGAACAAACTACAACGGCCCATCATGATTGAGAGCAAATTAACAGTTAGCAGTCCAGGAATTGAAATATATCGACAAGGTTTGTACTCGTTGCAAACAAGTAGGTCGTCGTCAAAATTCTCGTCTCTGGATTTCCGCACCGCTTCGAACTACCTCGTTGCTGTCTTCATCCGCTTACACCCAGGTCGGAAAGAGGAATTCGACCGCTACTACGCCGAAGAGCATATGGATGCTTTGACGAAGATTCCAGGATGGAGGCGCACAAGACGGTTTGTGACTACAGGGTTGCACGAGGATGAAGCAGAGAGTGTACAAATACATGACTATGATCTTAATCACGGTCTAGGTAGCGAAGAGTTTAAGGACGCCACGACTACAGAGTGGTATAAAGATATGATGGCCAACGCGGTGATGTCGAAGGATAGGAGGACTTATGAATTGTGTAGTGTGGATTGATTGTAGAACTATATAAGTCTAATGTAGACCCAAGGATGTGATAATAAGTTTTTTCAAACCCAATAATATTTAAAGGCTCTTAAAGTAATAAACTATTTTTAGTAGTTTTAATTTTCTTTTTTGCCAGGAGATAAAGTAATATATTCAAACTGGGATCTGGAGATATTCTATATGCTATAATTTGATATAGAAAAGTAAAGAAAAACTTAGCATGTGTAGTAATACCAAGTAATGCTCTAATCCTTAATTGTCCATTATCCTGCTCTAACTTTATAAAGTGCTAAAATGTCCTTTAGTCCATCTCCTGGTAGAGAGCATTTTAAAATTTTGTCAAATGCCTGTAATTTTCGATTCTTGCTCTGGGACAATTTCCTATATTGGAAAAATTATTTGGGGGCATTTGGTAATAAATTTGAACAGGCGCAACTTTCGGCCCTTTTTCCATGCTTAAGAGCTTGGTTAGTGTTAGGATCTGACTGGGAATTTTCCGCAAATTTTCTTCAAAGCTCGCTTTCCGCCGCCTGCACTTTCTTATAGCCATTCACACTGCATCAAACCTGCTGCTATGAATTCTCAATCCAATGAGAGACGCACTCACTGCCACCTAGTCCATTGGAGAGGCTAATTGACCAGCAATATTATTGTACCAAGCACTTGGTACAAAAGTTCATTGGTCGTCTACACGACCAAATCAACCGATTAAGGGGTTCAATGCCGTCTCAACAGTGTCTAATAGTTCGACAAATTGCAGAAGGCGGAGAAATGCTCGGGTGAATTTATCCCAGATATCCCGAAGATACCACGAGAACCCCGCAAATACGCCACGCGGGGTAGGCCGTCTTACCCCAACTCCGCCACTTTAGACGTCACAGCAATTCCAGTCTAAAAGATTACTGTATCGTAAAATAAACTACTATGAATCTCTCAAAAGTGGGCCAACAAATCATTTATCCCTCCTCAATAAACTTTCCCTAAACCCTGCACACTTCCTCTCCTTTGGCGCAAACTCCAGCTCTTTTCTTCTCATGATTTTCTTCTCATGATTTCCGACTCTGACTTCTGCTTCTTAAACAAATTTTCAACGTCAATCAACTTCAAGTCTTCAGATTGGGCAATGGATTACATACGATCCCAACTTCTTCCACCAAGAACGAGGAATACACAAAAGCATCAGGATCATAATTGACCCTGCTTTATGTTCAGATACAAGCATGAACCAGCACTGAGTCTCCATCGGAGGCGGCAAAGTACACTAGACACGAGTTTATATATGGACTTTCTGTTACTCCCAGAGAATTCAATAAATTACGAATCTACAAAAATAGTGAGGACAAAATGGTCTCTACAGCAACAGATCGAGCATGGAATGGGAAATGGACAGCTACGGCACTGGTTGTCGTCCTGTGCACAGGCATATCTGTCAGCAATGCTCTCGAGCTGTTATTGCTCGTAGTGATCACATTTAAAAGACGGCGAGGATTATATTTCTGGAGCTTGTTCATCACGTCTTTCTCCATTCTGCCATATAGTATTGGTTTTCTTGTTGACTATATCAGTAAGCATCCCATTTGCAACGCCCTCTTCCCGCTTGAATATCAAAATCTAACTTCTACCCCCGACAGATGTCGACCAACACCTCCTCGGTGATATTCTAAATAACATCGGCTGGGCCATAATGGTTACAGGACAATCCATCGTCCTCTACTCCCGCCTCGGCATCATTCTTCCAAACCCACGAACCCTCCGCCTAGTCCTAATTATGATTCTTGTCAACGGCATAGCCTTCTACCTCACCACAACTATAATTCATTATGGAACTTATTCTTCCATCTCTACTTTTCCACTCGCTGCTCTCGTCATCGAAAAAATCCAAATGACTGTTTTCTGCATCCAAGAGTTCATCATCTCCGCCTTGTACATCCGAGAAGTATATCGGATATCTAAGATCACTGTCATCGCGGAGAAATCTACCTCAAGAAGGATATTGTGGGAATTATTAGCCATAAATCTTATAATCATCGTATTAGATATTACGCTGTTGACGTTGGAGTATCTGAGTTTCACTGTCTTGGAACAGACATTTAAGGGGATTGCATATAGTTTTAAGTTGAAGATGGAATTTGCAATACTGGGCAAATTGGTAGGATTGGCAAAGATAAATAGCAGTGGGGGGCAGGATATACCGAGTTTAAGGTTGGAAAGTGATGGAAGGAATGAGGAAAGACATGGCAGAGGAGAAACAAATTCCATAAATGATCCTAATAGGATGTATTTTTTGGATGGAAGTTTGAGTACAAGAACTATTAGTAAACCTAGAGTGGAGCATATATCGCATGTATAGATTAGCATAATACCAACTACCAGTCGTAATCCAGTATTCTTATAAATCTTTGGACTGTTGCAGTACAGTAAGTATTCTTCTCAAACCTGGAATGGCTTCATAGAATCTGGTATCAAAGATATAAAACTATTGAATAGGACGATACATCAGGAGGTATCTAGCCATTTAGTAGTTGAAAGAAAATTTAGAGAATAAGAGTCAAGATTTGAAAGTGTATCATAATAATAATAGCGGTAATGCTAATGATAGAGTCGAAGTTTTGGCTGCAGAGTTCTGGGAAGAGGTAAAATCATTGATTTGAAATCTGGCTTTTGAGGGGAGAGCCTTAAAAGTTCAACTTAATTGAGAGGTAGAAGGTTCTTATCTTTTTATATGAATTGGAAAATTTGATAGTACTGTAAGAGTGGCAATCATGATAATAACCATGGCAAGTATTTATTGATTTGAACCCATGCCCACCTACCATAGGGGCTTTGGGTGGGTAATTGAATAGCTTCTAAGTTGATCTACATCACTACTTGGTGGAGCATCTTGAGCATTAATGAGAATGAGTTATAGAGCATGAAGAATATAGCTTGATGTAAAATTTTCTCTTCTAAAATTTCTCGCTCTCACTACTGACACTTTTATTTCAGCGATGAGGTGGAAGTTGAAGCGCTCTATGCTCAACCCTCCAAGACAATATAATAGCATAATAAAGAGAAGACTTCGTATAGCTATTTATTTTCTTAGTATCTAGTGCAGCTTTGACAATTTTCTAGAAGATGTAGAAGGTAAAACCAGAGATGCCTCCGAAGGTACGACCCACTTAAAATAGAGGCCTAGAGTTAGGGTTTGAGTTAGGGTTGATGTGGAAATTGAAAAGAAATATATATAAAGAAGTGGAATAATTGTACTACAATTGGAATGACATCTGAAAAATCTTCCATAGGATTGAATAATTATTAGGCATACTTTCATGTTGCCGTATTCGTTCATGCCGCCATCTTTTCTCTCTATGTATCTGTGCCTCCTTGAAATTTATTTGCACTGAAATAACTATTCAGAATGCTCCTCTCCTCTCCTCATTTTTATGGCTGAAACTAATCTCCTAATTCTAAATCACTTGTACAGTTTAGAATATGGAATGATCGGGGCTACAACCCGAGCCATGAATTCTCTGGATCCCGTCCGCAGAAAAAAAGGAACCAAAAAGGAATAAGAAATTAGCAAAAAAGACACATATCAAACTCTGAACTGAAGCAAAACACAATCAAAACCAAAACGAAAAAAAATATTGACGCCGCCGCGCCTCCCGCTCACTCCCTGCCGTCTTCATAAAGCCAAATCCACAACGCGTTGACCTCGCTGGACGGCACGGCATATTCCGGCCGTATATATCGATCGACAAAATCCAACAAATTAACAGCGAACCCGCACGGTGTTTCGCGGATGAGTTAGGGCTTCCAATACAACCCGCCTTTTTTCCCTCGCTTGTTGTCCTTCCCGTGGAAAGGATCCCCAATAAGCTGGGCGGAGCACGTCAAACCAACACATGGCCCGGCCGGCATCCACACCCGTGGTAAGACACGCTTATGCGTCTTCCCATCTACAGGAGTGGAATGCGAGATCTCTAACTCCATAGATGCAGATTGAAGATTGAGATACAGATCCCTCGCTTCGGTTGAGTACCATATGATATGCTATCTCGGGCTCGGGTGCCGATCACCCACCTTGCTTCCTCGGGGTCCTCGCTTACAATGTTTTTGAGATTTAGGAGTTTGTGCTACCGGAGAAATACGATGATGTGATGGAAATATTGGCTGGCTGATGTAAAGATGTACTTCCAAACTTTCCTAAACTGGTTATTCTTCCCGCCTTACGATAGATAGTTGAAGCTTCAAGCTAGAACGGGAAACGAGTAGATAGTTGAATCTATTGAAATCGGTGCCCAACGATGAGGCTTATTCCTAGAAAGGTCTAGATTATTGAATAATCTTGAATGAAGTCCCTTCATCGCACTATACGAAAACAGTAATGGCTCCGAAAGCGTTTACGCTTATCTCGGGGGCGAGACATCCCGCAGTTCCTGTGCGGGGACAGCCCCGGTTCGACTCAGATCATTCGGGGTCCATCTCATGGGATTCTCATGGTAGAGCAGGGACACATATCCAACGTTAGAAGAGGATTGAGGAGAGAAGAATGAAAAAGAATGAAAAAGAAATGAAAAGCGGACTTATTCCTAGGGGGAAAGGATGAACGAGAGGTTCTTCCTGACTCAGCCATGGCAAGTGAAGGGGAAGGAAAGTTTACTTGTGGAGGAAGTCGGTGTAGTCTCGGACCAGAACACGGAGGCGGCTGCAGACTTCGTCTGAATTTTTTGATAGCTCATATGGATAGTACAGTTGTGTGACTCTCCAAATTTTGTTGAGTATTGTCGTGATTAGTTGAGATAAAGTAGAATTGAAGTGGTTCAAGGCTTTCCTGATTCTCCACCACAGTTAAGAAATCCAATCATGACGCCTACCAGTTCAGTAAGCTCACATCTGACTTCTTGTGATACGGTATAAGCGTACGGAGGGGCAGTCCGGCGCCTAGGGTGAGACACGGACGCCAGTGCCAGGAAACCGAGAAGGGTAAGGGAAGAGTAGAATAGAGGCGTGAATATGCAAAGAGCTGCTGGATGATCGAGTCGGAATAGTCGCGATTGGTCCAGCTAGTATAATTTGGCTTCAGAGCTGGCTTCGGAATCGAGCGATACCGAAGAATGGGAAGAAAGGAGGCGTCGTGAAAAACGACAGGTCGTGGTGAGACAAGATGAGATAGAACTCAGTAGTCTGGAAAGTACCGGCGTCACTTTTCAGCCTTTGGCTATGGTCCCGTCGATTGTCGGAGGCGGACAAAGATGGATATTGGAGAGAATACGATCCGGGGCCTTTCTCTAGCAGAACTAGGCGGCCGAGAGGCGTTTATAAGGGAGGGGAGGACATGACGTAATGGATGCCCAAATCGTGCCGTGTCTATCTCGATCTCCATCCCCTATTTTTCAACCCACCCGCACAGGATGTTCCCTGAAAAGCATGCAGACCGAAGACGAACACATCGTAAAACTACGTTCTAGAAGCCACTGATTGACGGGAAGTCTGGCACTAAACCAATACTATTCATCTAAAGCCGGCCGGCCGGTCGAGCCATCAATTTCCACTTTTGAAATAAAACTAGTAACCAACACTAGAAGGAAATAGAGTTAAAACAAGCACACTCAGCCGCTCCGCGCCGTCGGATCCCATCGATCTGTTGAAGAAAGCACGCCGACATTATTTTAGATCGTCATGATGTCTTAGGTGTCCCGACTGATGGGTATCGGAACCGTAGTCACTTGACCTACTGTATCTTCTGGCGGTGAGGAGAAAGAATCCCAAAGACCAAAATAAAAAGGATAGAAAAAGGAATACACCTCGCACATGTTCAGTTTCGCGCCGGGCCTTGGCTGGGAGGGGGAGGAAAGCGGTCCACAGAGTTTTTCGGATGGAAAAGTTCACCTGAGTCTCTATCTAGTTCATATCGTCAAGGTCAATGGGTGAATGATAATGACTTGTACCATTCGAACCTTTACTATCAACGCATAAAGTTTGAAGCGTCTCACGCAATAGAGTAATGAAACGGAACAGAGTTCGAGAGACCTCTCCTGCTTTCTCCTATTTCGACTATTGGAGAGGCATGTCGTCGTACAAATAAATCAACAACCTCGCTAATCCCCCCTTTTCCTCTCACCCCCGGTCACAAGTACCTGCGCCCACCAAATGCGAACCTCGAACCTTGACGGTTGCACGTGTGCCGCAGCCCTCGTGAAATGATGCCATTCTTCTAAAAAGCGGGCAAAATAAAAAGTGGCATAAATGAAGGCATGAGAGAAAAAAAAAAAGCAAAAGCGGTCCAAACGATGAAATGACTTGGTGATTGGAATGGCCTAGGACGCGTGGCAACGCCGTGGTTGTGGGTTGTGGCTGCTTTGGCTTGGCGGGAGATGATTCAAGCCTTGCCACGCCTGGAATTCCAGATCGACAAAATGCGATCTGGAATCGGCCCAATGAGCGCCCACCAGTAGCGAAGGGGCTTGGGGAAAAAAGAAAGCAGTAAGCGGACTGAGAATTGGGAAAAGGATGCCCGATTTGTGATGGGGTGGGGTGGGAGGGCCACGGGGTAGGGTACCTGCGACGAGGCCACGAGGTGATGCCGTCGAAGAAATGTGCTTTTTGCTTGTCGAGCCGGCCCTCGGGGAAAAAAAAGAAAGGAAAGGAAAGGAAAGGAGGAGGTGATTAAGGATGTGACGAGTATGAAGATTGCAGGACGTTGGACGGCAGGACGAGAAGGATGAAGGAACAAAAACGTTAGGAAAAGAAAGTATGTATTGGTTTTTCCTCTTCAATACTGCGGCCTTGAAGAAGCATGGAGCAATGGCAGGGAGAAACGCGAGCAGGACAGGTGGGGGAGAGCTGCGTGGGGGCAGGTTGGTTTGCTGGTCACCTCCTGAGCACTGCTGATGCATTGGCACTTACTGACTGTTACAGTAAGGGAGTTTGTACATACGGTATTGCCATGGGGAGGCTCGAAGACTTACGGTGAGGCCAACTCGCGCAACCCCCAGGCCTAGTCTTCCAGCCAGACGGTACGGAAAGGCCACTGCCCGTCTTCCGCTGTGATCCGCAATGTCTCAAAGATGTCCAAAGCTAAGACTCCTAAACCACGCAAAGGGTCACGCTCCTTCGTCCCCTTCTTTCTGGGTGAGCGAGTAAGCGCCGACGATGGCACCGAGATTTCCGCGGGAAAATCTAGCCCCATGGGAAAGACCGTCAGAAAAGACACGGCACAGATCTTCTTTTGCTTGATGCCCCTCTCTCTGGTAGGCTGCGTAAATTAAGCTTCAAAAGCACGCTGCAAACACGCCTCTCCATGTGAGGAAAGAGACACAAGAAAAAGCCTCCGACACGCCGCAAGGCGACTTTGATGGATGGGTATCGGGGGCTTATGCGGAAGGCACCAAAAGAAAGTCTTGGTACGGCACGGCAGAGTGCCATGGAGGAGGGGTAAGGGGAGGGAGAAAAAGGCCGGAATTGTCTTGCCAAGCAGAAGAAGGAGGTGCCCTAACGTCTCTTGACCAGCCCTCTCTGCCAGGCCGTCGGACACCACGTTCTGGGGAACCGTCTATTTTGATTTAGGGAAGTGCGTGAGAGCTAGTCAGTCACAATCAATGTAGAGAACGGAGAAAGAGCTGCATTCTCTGTGCATGCCTCGTGGTCATCTTGCGTCCTGCAGTTTCTACTACCAGGTAAAGCCAAGACGTGGTCGAGTATGTCAATGATATGCTGTGCCTCCATATGCCCTTCACAGGTACAGTATTTGTGCAAGTGATGAGTGAAATCACTGCTTATTGGATTGCTAGAAACTGGAGGGGTTTCTATGGGGTGAAGACCTGCCTAGATTGGAAAAAAGAAAAAAAGGGCAAGGTAAGAGACGTTGCACAAATTCTGAAACGGACTTATATTTGAATCGGAATATTGATACGGATGGACCAGGAAGGGCATCTTGGTAATAGATGAGCAATCTGTTGCACTATGACGGCGATATGCCGATGGCCCGAGATGAGGTCGGGAGAGATTTGATATCCCGGCCGTAAGATCGCCAGATCGATATCAAAATCCGTATGCGAAAGTGCTTGATATTAAATATGAAGATCTGTATCCAAGATTGGAGTGGGACTTTTTTTATTTTGAATGTGGGGTCTGCGTAAAAGGGGTGGGGCTTTTGACAATGTGGAGATGTCCAAGGATTTTTGGGAAATTTTGGATAGCCGTTGAGAGGATTTGAGGTTGGGATTGATATTATGATTGCGCATCTCAACTTTTGCCAAATGCGTTGCAGCAATCTGGCAGTTCGAGTTTGTGTCAAAAGTTCCATAGATCGAATCTAGCAATCGTAGAGCACGGAGGAATTCATCCCTGACGCATCTCCTGGGTGTGGCGCGGAGATATTGGCAAGGGCCGGGGGAAGGGGGGGGTGAGAAAATGCCCTGATGCATCATCTCGCGCTGGATCTGGGATGGCTCGATGAGATGCGAACTGGAACCGGGGCGAGGAGCAATTAAAACAAGGAGATCGAGTAGGAGAGTCGTACAAAACATTCCAAATTCACGGGAGTAGCGAGGATATTAACACTTATGATTATGATGTAGGAGGATATGCATAGTACTATGAATCCTGGACGTTCATCGACGATCTCTCCAAGGCACAGCATATCGTTGCACAAATATTTGCCATGATTGGAGACTAAGATCCTTACAAAAAGACATATACCGATAATACGGTACGCATTACAAAGTATTGTTTCTCGTTTCTGTTTCCAACGACGAAACGGAGTAGAGGAACGGGTGGCATTTATTCGTGCCCCGCCAGACCTTGCTTGTCCTTTCCATCGCCTTGCCTCAACTGACAGGAAACGGTCCCGCATACTCTAGCGTCATTTTTGACCGATATCACCGTTCTTAAATGGCGACAACGAACTACTGTACGGTTTGAGAGCGGCCGATACGCTTACGGGGAAGGCTTGAACTTGTCCGAAGTGTTTGCAGACATGCCCGTGTATCGAAGACGGTGAAAGGGATTTCTCACCAGGCCACCTTCAAATACGACGGCGCCATGGGACTACGGCTCTGCATGCCCGTCATCCCAACTCCGGTGGTGGCCGATTTGACACGCACATTCTCTCCAATAGAAGCTTCCACTCGGAAGTCAGTCCAAGAGTGGTTCTCCTTAAAAAGGACCGTGGGATTCCTGATCAGGCCTCCTTTCCCACTAATCCCCCCCTTCTCACCGTCATCTTTTTCGCTATTTCTTTGTGTGGGGTGCCGCGTGAACGCATTGCAGCGGAAGGGAGCAATTGTCTGTCCGGGCAAGTAGAATGCTGGTGCCGGACCCAGTGGAAAGGTTCGTGTCGGATATCTTTTTTGGATCTGTGTTGGTGTAAGCGATGCCGATGGGGGATTGGGCCGCACAGAACGACATGCAAGATGGAGGCCCCCCCGGCGGTGGCATGGCGGGTAGGGAACAGGGCTCTGCTATGCATACAATCGACCGATGTGGTTTTCTCCCACTGTGCTGGTTTTGGGGGGGGGTCCGTTTGGCACACTGCAGGATGCTGAGTTGTTCGTTCGAGCTTGACCACGATTGATAGGGAAGGTGTCATGTCCTTAACCGCTTCAAGGGAGATGGGAAAGTCCTGGACGAGTCAAATATCAACTATGGAGAAGGTCTCCCAACTCGATGCCGTCCTTCAAAGATTCGAGATCCCCAAATCTGCCAACCTCGCCCAAAGCCGTGCCATCCGACGAGGGCTTGGGAAATCGTACGATTTATTTGCGATATTTCCAGTTTAGCGCGCAACCGGCATCTTATCAGATCTTGCATGAGAACGATGCTAAGAACAAGGGATTAATGCTACAGTACAGTATGTACTGTACTAAGACTTTTGCAGTGTGAACCGTTACAGTAAGAAGCTAAGACCCCGATTCTACAAGTCGTCACCTGGTGGCTTCGAAATCACCTGGAGATGGGAAACTCTATCGTGAATCCGGCGATTAAGAAGGAAGATCACTCCTCCGTAAAATTCGGTTGTTAATGAGCGACGAGGTCGCACATTAACCATCCGTGTGGATCGATCGCCTGAAACAGAAGAACTTGAAGGGTGACATCAACAACCGAGGTTGCTTGAGGCCGTGTATTCCGCAGCGCTTGTCGTTCTCCTGGACACGAATTTCTTAAAATAACACCCAAGAGACCCTTCAATTTAATTTTGAGACCGTATATCGAAGGAAAAAAAAAGCAACTGCTATGATGACACGAGCATATCGTAAAGTAAAGGAGGAGCTGGGGGTTTTGGCCTGTTCAAGTCCAACCCACTGCCTAGATCTTTTTTTTCACACCCTCTAAATTATGGTCAGGGCAGACCAGGTATACCTGTAGGGACTTGAGAAAGGAAGGGTATCATTTTCAGATCTGATCCCTAATCGGTGATCTAGTACAATCATGGCCAAGCTGAAAATAGATGTTCTGGGATCAGTGGCGAACCAATGCACTTTTCCAACGAGACTTTGCTGAAATGGAGACCCAGCTCCGATGTAGGGTGACGATCCATTGTCTGGCCAGGCAATAGTGCGAGTACCTGTGATGAAAGTCGTATGATATTTTGCAATACAGTAACGCTTTGCGAGCCATTTGACAATTCTCTGCCGCTTGAGCCATGAGTTTATAAGGAACGGGATATCGATTTTGTTATCTGAGACGATGCTCAGAGGAAGGGTTTCCTTGAGTTGTCAGGTCTAGAAACTGCTAATTGTGACTTTGTGACTCTATGAGAAGTAAGAGCGGTGGAGTCAACGGCGCAAGCGCATTCATGGCTCCCGCGAGATATGGGACGGGGCTGGCAATTACGGATGCCCCCGTCTTTGACGAGCGGGGACACTGTCATGACAGAAAACGATTTTGAACGTCTTGGAATATTTTAGGTCAGGCTCGTGTCTCTAAGCACCGAAAATAGCGAACGATCTGCCTTGCACCGTGGCCAAACAAACTTACACTTGGGAGAGAAGCCCGATTTGTCTGTAATCATGGAGCTGGTCGAAGCTAATTGGCGGGGCATATCATGGTTCTCACCAATGGCTGAGACTTGTTGGCCAACCAGAGGATTTTCAGCGGTGTCGGTCAGGCTCTGCAGCAACTACTGAGCATGACAGACAGCCGTGTTGGCACACCAGATCGATATGATTTGGGGGCCCTGCAACAATGGCGATCCTGCATTGTCAATAAATGTACAGTAAATCAGTTTTCCGGTCCGGGGGCCAGAAAATCGACCCCCTATTAGTTCTCCTGTGGAATTTCCTCAGTTCCAGAGTTCAGCTCCCAGAAGACATTTGTTTGGATACTACCTTGAATGCACCTCGGTCTAGGAAATATGACCCTTATTATTCTGCTCAGCCGCGATAAGAAATTCGAGACCTCTTGTCAAGTCTTCTGAGTGGTCAGAAAGGAAGATGGCAATGAAGGAACTGCTCTCGTTGCGGATCGCTTGGAAGCAGGATCCCGAGCCACGCAGTTGTGAGAATAATTTGCCTCATTTTCTGGGACACATTTTTTATGGCGAATCCCGCCGAGAATGAGGTTTGGGTTACGAGAAGGATGCTAGGTTCCATTATTGTGTGATTGTGATGCTAAGGCTCACCGTCATAGTGGCATGAGTTGAAATCTATTGTGCGGGAGGGCTGATCTATGAATCTTACACCCCCATTGAGTGATCATTGCCATAATTTTGAATCCGAAATACTTGATTGGGAGGTAGGGAACAGTTGGAGAATGAGTGAGATCTCAATTATGCGGGTAAGTCTTTGGGTTGATCTGGAAAATCGACGAATTCCAGCCGTCCCCCATGTCCCATGCAGGGTAGAATTTTGGAGAAGATCGTTACGGTCCGAGATGCAGGTGAGCGCGGTGCTCATCTTCAAAAGCACCAAGGGTGTTTGTTTGGGTGGTGAATGGGGTCTGCTGACGGATAAAATGATGCTGTTGGATGGATGTAACCCAAGGATTAGTCCGCGATGATCTGGGACTGGGAACATGAGAAGATCAAGATACCCGCACTGTCGCTGTGCCACGTCTTTCTGGTGGATACGGTCTAATCCGGGAGGTTCTCTCCTAAATCGGCGGCTCGTGTCGGCGTGGCCGTTGTGCCAGCTCCCTCGCGTCCCATGGCTTCGGTTGACTTCTGTGATCGATCAACTGTAGCGGATTTGAAGGACAGGACAGGCCTGATGTGACTCGGGCAAAGGATTCGTTTCATCGACTGATACAGTACGAGCAACTCCAAGTGTACGACGTGATGAGGTTTTGTGAGCGGCTAGGGAAATTCTAGTCGACATTTGCGGTAGGATTTGAGGTTGTATTGGGGAGAGATCTGCCGTGGTGCCCTGTGCCGATTGCTGTATGGGCCGTATAGAAGCCACCAGGACCAGAAGACCCACCCCACCATCGTTACCCGCTGTTTTGACCTGGATGTGATCCACACTCGAGGAAAACAACGTGCTGCTCGCTTCCCCTAGCCATCTTTAAACGCCTCTTTAGCTAGATGTAGACTCTACCGCACTTTTGAGGCAACCGAGCTGGCAATTGTTGCTTTTTCTGTTGACCCAGAGGAGAAAGAAACGGAGCTAAAGAATTGAAAATGACAGAATTGCAGGACTTGGCAAGCCAGCGACGGTACCATGGCTAATATTACCCCAAATCTCTGAAGACATGCGCGGAGGAAGTCTCAAAAGAGGCAAGATATGGCGATTTTTTCGATCTACAACGTACGATCATTGAAACAATAACTAGCACAAGAGAGGTTTGCCATGATTGCGTGGCTCTGAGAAGGCCAAAAGCTTCGAAGAAACATAGAAGCGGATGGCAGGGGATTACTTCGCATGCCTGGCGGTGGGTGCACTTTAAACCTGGTCAGCGTACCGCAGATAAACCTTTGAACATTGATTGCCGTCGTGTTTGCTGTACTGTATGCACAAATTATATGCTGTGATAATTATTCAATTGAGGGTTCCCCAAAACGAGGCGCGCAAAGAAATGAAGGAGGTGGAGTGGCCCTCCCACATTTTCTCCACCCGAATAATGTCGATAGCTGGGGGGTATACTGTATTCCGGACGTAAGTCGTAACCACCATGTCGCCAGTAATAATAACCGTTTTGATACTCCCGGTTCAGGATTCCAGCATCGTTGGGTGAGTAGATTTTTGAGCGTCTGCATCTGAAGCTTGGACTGACGGTATAATCCTTTACCGGGGGGGAAGCTTTTGGAATGGAGCAGGGTTAAGGTTCACAGTTTGGTCCTCAAACAACCCCGGCCCTCAGAGAGAAGTTTAATCGGAATCAATGAGACAAGCCCGGGGCTGCGAGCCGGTCGTGACCAGAGCCGTCGGACTGGGAAAAGGATGGATCGATATGACAGGATAGGGTACGAGCACGCAGCTGTTTGGGGTCCAATTCTGCCTGATACTTTTGGATTAGCTTCGATACCACTGGACGGAAGTTAGGAGCCCAGGGATCGGGAGTCAACTCTTCACATGTTCGCGGCCGGCGAGGATGGAGGGAGGAACCTGGTGGCATTAGTTGTGCGTACGCGTGCTCAGTATGAAGAATGTTCAACCGCAAGAAAGTCCATGGTTGGTTCGCTTGGCGGGTGGGTGTACGGGTACGGGGTCTGGATACGGTACAGGTACATGAATAGTACTTACGGGTGCTGGCTGACTTTTAGTGTATTCGGGGCTGGCTCAGCGGGTTCGGCAGGGTGTGTTCGCTGGAGCTCGCTATCGCCGGCGCCTGAACCCGCCATCTAGGGAACGAGATCTAGCGATTCCCAGGGCCGTGCGCCCGCAAAGTTGCTGGAAATTCTGGGGATCTTGACCCTGGGAATGTCGAATTGGAGTACTGGACTGTACTGTACCAATTTCTCGTACTCCGTAATCGTTCTTCGCACCGTATAAGTATGGTCATCGCTAGCCTGCTCCGGCTGACTGATTTGCTGACTTGGCCCGAGACCCCGGGCTTGATATGGCCTGACTTGACTTAACTTGACCTGACTTGACTTGACCTGACTTGACTTGACCTGACTTGACTTGACCTGACTTGACTTGACCGGAGTGAAGGCGAACTGAACTGAACTGGACTGAACTGTAGCTCCCAAGAACTCGACATTTTGACTCTCCTGCGAGAAGCTTACCACGAGCCAAGCCTGTCACGGTGACCCAGTCACAGACGCTCACGCTTCTTGATTTCACGATCGGTTCGATCGGGGGGGAGGTACTGTAAAGCACATTGATCCTGACCGGCACGCTGCACTGCTGCAGTACCAGCGACGGCGATGATGCCCCCCGCCGTACCGCTGCCAGTGATAGTACTAGAGCGGCCCCTAAGCCAGATCCGGGACGTCTGCACAGAGAGATCAGAGACCGAGCCAGAAACAGAGACCGATACAGATAGATAGGACTTGGGGATTGGCATCAGAACCGAACTAGTTCGGTGGATGACGGGATTCGGGTCCGACAATCAAGATGAGAGAGGTGACAGGCTGGCGCTGCATCCGGTACGTTGCACAGTCCAGTTCTGGGCAGGACAGTACTCTGTACCGCCAGTACGTGGTATTTTCCCACGCAGAGAATGTCCTAGTCGGGATAGTCGTGGCATGCAAAGGGAGGTAAAACTCCTAGATCCAGCTGCCAGATGTCAGATGCGATAGTCTGTTTCCTGTTCTAGTCCCGGTATCAGTCCCGGTGCCGGCGCCCGTCATTGCCAGGACAATCTTGTCTGTGTGGCCGTACCGTACAGTACTGTCCCATCGCCAGATGGAAAGCCAGTGGTGGGTGACCCTAAAACCGATCCGGAGTAGAAATTACAGGACAGAACAGGACAGGACAGGACAGTACTGTACGTACTGAAGCACTAGGGCGACACGCTTCCCAGCTCCGATTATCAATATCACCACATCATATCTGCCTTCATGGACCGTCTTGACACTTCTGCTGTACGGTGCTGTCCTTTCCTGGACGGTCATGGACTTTCCCATTTCTCTCTTTTATCCTCTGATCCTCTGATCCTCTGATCCTCCCATCCTCCCATCCTCCCATCCTTCACTGGCCCTGCCCCTGACACATCTCTCTCCCATGCTATGCCCCATCACCCATCACCCATCACGCGGGGGGGGGGGGCGGGGGCGGGGGGGGGCGCCCCCAGGCCCCGGGCCCCCGCGCCCCCCCCCCCGCCCCCCCGCGCGCCGGCGGGGGGCCCCGGCC